>JAAHCF010000047.1:0-92023 GCA_038367545.1 Beauveria asiatica | reverse complement strand
TTTTTTTTTTTTTTTTTTTTTTTTCGAACCATCCTCCTGTTTCTCGCTCCCTCCCTTTCCATTTCTGCCAACAGCACGACACACACAGAAAAAAAAAAGCTTACCAAAAATAATGAGATACTCGGTGATGCTCGCGTGGATAATGTACATGGCGCCCATTGCGCCGCCCGCATTGTTAAACACCCACTCCTCCTCGAGGTTGATGTGCGCCGGGTACCTCGCGCTCAGCTCGTCGACAATGTATCGCACCGCGCCGCGCGTGTCGTTGCCGTGGCGGTCGACGCTGCGCTTGGCCAGGTCCTGCAGGTGGTCCAGCTCAAACACGTAAAACTTGTCGAGGTTTTGCTCCGCCACGTACACGACCGAGGCTAGCAGCGCCGTCAGGAGACCGAGAATGGCGAGGAGCCGGCCGATGCCGCCAGGCGCGGGAGCAGCAGCGCCGCTGCCGCCATTGTTCTTCCTTTGCGACTTGGAAGGCATCTCTTGTCTTTCAGACTCAATCGCGTAACGAGAGAGAGTAAGTGGCAAGATACGCAAAGCAAGGTGAAAAGAGTCAATTGGAAAAGAATAAATCTTGGAGAAAGCGTCCAAACTGCAATCGCCGACGCACTCGCTTATTAGTTGCTAAGGAGAGTCGACTCCTTGAGCGAATGTGCCATGATCCACCGCCTGGAGATTTTTTGGAGTAAAAAGCTGGGGCGGCACTGCGGACCCAAGGACCCCGAACGCTAGTCGGCTTATTCGTGTTCGTGACCGCGTATCAACAAGTCTTTGCAAAAAGCAAATGACAGACAACGATGATAGGCTTGTTCTTTCCAATTTAACAAAACAAGCATAAACTTGACTCTTTGAATATATCATCTACAATGCGCAATAGCAAGCGCAACAAATTTCCATTTTCCATGTTCCGTAAAACCCGTGCAACTCCAACCCTAGGCAGAAAAAAACAGCTCCATCGCCCTTCTGTCCATTATTTCAATGTACACGTGCAGAAAAAGAAAATCACATACACCCCTAGCAATCCCTCTTGCTCTTATTCCATGTCCGAGTAGGCCATCAATTCTGTGCGGTCAGCTTCGTCGTCGGCCAGAATAGTCTGCTCCAGTCCGTCGCCCAGAGCAGTCTCGTCGCCATCGTCCAAATCCATGTCGTCCATGCCCCCGTCTCCGTTAGCGTCATCTATACCATTGACATCGTCGTCGTCGCCGTTCTTGTCCACGTTGTCGGCCTTGAGCATCTTGACGGGCGCGACGACGCCCTGGTCACTGCCCAGCCAACGGACCAGTCGCCGTTGAGAGCGTCGGAAAGCAGCTGCGTACGCCTTAACGCCCTCGCCATAGTCGTCGCGCTCATCAACAAGCAAGCACAGGCCACCAATTCCCGATTCACGGAAAACCTTGGAGCGACCGCCCAAGTTGCGCGGTGGGTCGACATCGCTGTCACTATCATCGACTGGTCTCTCCGGCGCATGGATGCGCCTGTACGCTCCAATGATGGCACCTTCGCGACGGCGCTGCTTGCGACTCGCACGCTGTGCTTTGCGGAGGCCCTTTTCTAGGATATATTCCACACGCTGGCTTCGGTTACGCTCCACGGCTAGTTGGTGTGCTGTGGGTGGGCGAGGCTTGCGCGAGATGACTCCTTCAGAGCCCTGGCGTGCCGGGGACGACCCCTCAAAGACCTGGTACTTGAGAGCAGCGCCTCTCCTGGCACCACTTCCCCGGCCACCGCGTGGAGGCGGTGTAGATCGGGTACTATCCATGTCCGACTCGTGCTTGGACGGGCGTATGCGAGGCAGGATGGCGGGACCCTCGTCGTTGAGCGATACCCGTGCCTTGCCGCGTTTTGCATCTCTATCGTTGATGAATGCCTGGTCCATTTCCAGAATCCTTGCTCTGGTGCGCTGCTTCTCTGCGCCAAAATCCTTTTCCGTTTGCGTGTCGATATTCTCAAGAGCCTGCTCCTCTTCCGTCATGAGATGCAGACGAGGGACGCCCTGATTGGCGACACCAACATCGTAGTCAACGCCACTACCAAACGGATTTTCCTCGCAGCCCTCTTCCGTGAAATCAGATTCGAGGTGAAACCACATGAGCCACAGAAAGGCTATAGCTCGTGACTGGCTGCTGTATTCTGTCTTCATGATGACGTCGTGGAACTCGTTACCGTCGGGAAAGTGTAGATCGGCAATCTTTCTTGCAGCAGCGCACATGATGAATATGAGGTTGACAGGGTTCGTTCGCGGGGCCACTTGAATTTCTTTGAGTTTTTGTAACGTGCCCGGCTCCTCCCGATCTTCGGCACCGCCCTTGAGGATGGACTTGAGACGGGGAGCATCCTGCAGCTGCTTGTATGCGTGGGCATCCTGATTTGCTTGGAGGGACGGAATGGCGTGGTATGTTCGCAATTGAGCTCTCATTTCGGGAAAGACTATACACGTTAGCAATACTGCGTGTCGAGACGGGCTTGCGCTCGAGGCTTACAATTGAGCGTCGTATTCATCCTGCCGACATTGACCAGTAGACAAACCATAGCCATACCCTTGGCCGCCTCTCTGTCATTCAACAGCTTGTCGCGCAAGACCTTGCTGGTCTTGCTGCTGCGCGCCATGGTATCGATGTAGAGATCGGCAAAGGTTTGCTTGCCGATGGCCTGCGGATCGTACGAGTTGGTGAAGACCTTTTTATCGTTATCAAAGACGGCCTTGAGGAAGTCGTATTGGATATCAACACGCCACAGAGGTTCGCCATCCTCCTTTTTGAGATGACGAATCTTGCCGATTTGCTGCACAGCAGCATCGCGCTGCGAGGCTCGGCCTCCCTTACGGGGTCTCTCTGTCACTTGCGTGTCGTCGCCGATGTCTTCATCATCGCTGCCGACCCGGGAGTTGGTAGACTTTCGTTCAGCTGCGACGGGCGAGCTGGGATGGTCAATTTCCGACGTTCCGGCGACTGAGGTGGGCGAGGCGGCCATGGCACGATGATGTCGCGATGGGTCGCAGATGGAGATGAAATTAAACGTGTGCAGAGATGGTGGAAATCAGATGCACATTATCGAGAATAGTGAGGCAGATGACGATTCGGGATAGATGACAATATGCTGCCAATAAGGCCGTGATGTGGCAACGCTCAATGGGTGATGGGAGAAAGACACGAGTGCAACAAAGACGCAAAGGTCGTGGAAAATGCCCACCAGAGAGCCTGGACTCTGGTGAGGTTGGTTGCGCAAGGCCGCCGCCACGGCGCCACCCTACTGTCACAGTGTCAAGGGATGTGGCTGTGTCTGGCACGCCGTACCTAGGTAGTGTTGCTGAAGAGCCATTGACTCTGACCACTTAAAGCATCATAAATAATGGCATTTGGAGCGTACTCTACTTTAAAAAAGTCATATAATACTGCTAGCAGCTGGCTTTCGAGGATTTAGCTACTCTGCTCAAATTTTTCAATCACCCGCCGCGTTCAAAGCAGCTCGCGCGGCTTCAAGTGGCTTGTGTTTGGCCAGTGTGCTCCCCACCCCGAGTTGGCCTGGAGGCTGGAGTCGTGTTTTGCTGCTCCAGCCACTGTAGCTACAAACTTAACCATCAACAAACATCGACAATTACCCCCGGGACAATCAACCCACCACGCAGGCTTCGGCCTTGACGACGACGATACTAACCAACAGCGAACCTCTGATCGCCAATTCACCCGAGTGCGTGCAGAATCTCGACTTCTCCCGACCATACGAACTGCGGCAAGCCGCCCAACCTCGCCTGTTCGCTACAGCCAGCAGTAAACACACACCAAACTTTCACCCCCTCCAACACACGCATCCGACACTCGTATATTCAATATAGCCATGGCGACGCCGGTCAAGGCCGCCCCGGCATCGGTGACGGACAGCCCCGGCACCTGGCGCCATCCTCGCCTCGACGAAATCACCCGCCGCCGGGAAGCCACGACCTTTTCCGAGAAGAATGTCCGCCGCATAGCCTACAACATAATCGCCCTGCTCTGCTTCTGGACCATTAGAATCCTCGTCAAAATGTACATCAGTCCACCAAGGTACGGCTATCCCCGCTTCCCTCTCACCGTCTTCAAAAGAAAGCATGTTTTAATTGTTTTGTTCTTGTCAACACAGCTTCTCACCCGCGGCTCGACTATACATGGGCTGGGCGTGGACCGTCATCCAGACTGTTCCACTTGTGCAGATTGCGCTCGCCTGCACGCCGCTGCTCCGCGCCCGCGACGAGATGAATGACATTCCGCTGACCGCCGCCCAGCGCAAGCTGCTCGGCCTCGAGCTCGCGCCGCCCGCTTCATCTTCCCCCGGCGCCGTCGCCGCCGCTGCGAGCGCAGGCTCGACGTTTAGCACCCCCCCGCGGTACTCGCGCACCCCGTCGATTGCGGGCTCGGTCGGCAGTCGTGGCAGCCACACGCACTCACCGCTGTCGGGGCGCGGCAGCCCGTTTCAGAGCTCCGCGCCCGGCTCGCCGTTCTCGCCGCCTGTCGACAGCAGCCCGCTCATGAGCAAGAATGGCAGCAGCAACCTGTTTGGAGGAATCGCTAGTGGCAATCGAAGGGCGTCCGCGTCGGGGAGCCCCTTTTCGCCGAGCACGACGATGAATCTGCTCGGGGACCCGGCGTCGCCGAGCCCAGCCGGCGGCAAGAGGACGAGCGTGGGCTTGAACAGCAAGTGGCTGTACGAAAAGGGCCGGCGGTCGTCGGGCAGCGCTTGGGTGCACTGAATATAAAGTAGGATGCGGTAGAGTGAATGACACAGTGATAGTTGTGGATGTTTCTGTTTCTGGTTCATGTTTGAGTTGGCAAGACGCACGCACCAATGCATCATAGCACGAGCAGATAAAGGGCACGATAAACCTGTTTGTCACTTTGATATAGTAAAACCAGCGCATACTATCTAGATGATCTTGAAATGAGACAATACACAATCCAATCATGCACTCTCTCGCGAAAGCCAAGCTTCGCAATGTACAATCTCAGACATGCTCCGTGCAGCGGTACGCTGGAGCAAATTCCAAATCAACCTATTTTGAAAGAAAATAATTCTGAAGCGACCAGGCACCCGAGGCGCAAGGCCCAAGCAGACTGGGCACGAGAGCTTGGAACAGACGGCAAGGACTATGGAAAATCAACCTAAACCCCAGACAATGCTAAATAAATGACAGCGTAAATAGAAAGAGACGGAGGGGAAACCTCAAAAGTGCGGTCGGAGGCGAAATCGGGGATTTCCTTTTTTTTCCTTTTCTCCTTTTTTTGCTTTTCATCAGGTGTCAAGGCCGAGACCGCGCCTCTCGCAGTAGCCGGGCGCCTTAGGCTTCGAGTTGGCCCAGCTCATGACGGTCAACGAGGTAGTGTAGACCATGGTGAAGAGACCAAAGATGCACAGTAACACGTCAGCATACTTCCAGAGGCGGCTTCTCGCGACGGCCTTGTAGTGAAGAAGCGGCTATGTATCGTTTCCTCGTTAGCAAATGTCGTTTCCTTTTGCGTGTGCGTATGTGTGCGGGTTTCGCAGCGTCCGCACTTACCGGATAGATAAAGACCAGCGGAATGCAGGCAAAGTTGCCCACCAGGGCGACAAACTTGTCGAGGTTGTCGGCGCCGCCCCAGGCGATGGCTGCGCAGAGCATGACGACGAAGAAGCGAAATACATTCTTCTGCCATTTAATGTACGGGTTGTACTTGCCGCTGCGCGTGAACAGCTCCGTCTCGACGATGCGGATGGCGGGAAAAATTTGCAGCGGCGTGGAGAGCAAGATGGCGACTGAGTAGAGTAGCTGGACCGTGTTGACGAGCTTGTTGTCCTGGGGCAGGTTGAGCAGCACGACCGTCTCCGTCTTGGAGCCGTAGGCGGCGTAGGAAAATGCGCCCATAGTCGTGAAGAGCACCGTGATGATGATCATGACGAGGAAGAGCACGCGGGGAAACTTTTCCGGTTGTTTCATGGATTCCTGGATGGGGATGATGAGGCCGATGCCCTCGAAAGTGAAGATGGCGGTGCCGATGAAGAGCGTCCAGTCGCGCTTGTTGAACATGATGATGTCGGCGATGCCGTCGGTGGCTAGGGTCAGCACGTCGTAGTAAAAGAGGTAGCCAAGGCCAATGAGGATAAAGGCGTCGGCGATGAGGGCCGTGAAGGCGAGCTTCTCAATGTCGCGGAGCAGAGAAAACGGTAGGAAAATGACCATTTGCATGAGGATGAGATGGGGAATGCTGATGGACGTCTTACAGTCGGAGATGGCCTTGATAAAGGCCTGCAGATTCTCCGAGGTAAAAACAGTGTAGGCGGCGACGAAGCCAATCTGGCTTATGACAATGGAAAAGAGAATGACGGCACGCATCCAGCGGCCGTAGAGCATGCCGCCCATGTCGCCAAAGGAGCCGTCAATCTTGAGGCGCGTCGAGACGAGCAGCACGAAGCAGTAGTAGCTCAAGAGCGCCACCCCCAGGAGAATGAGGTTACTAAACAGCATGCCTCCGCTGAGATAGGCCTTGGGCAAGAACAGAACGCCGGTGCCGACAAAGGACTTGAGGAGCAGCATCGCGGCGTTGGTTGGGCTGTTTTGGCCGCTACCGCCTCGCGTCTTCCTCTTGCGCTTTCGCTTGTGCGGAGGAAGTAGCGCGCTGTCCTCCATGGGCTCGCGCTCGTTATCGGCATCATCTTCGTGGTCGTCGCCAAAGTACTCGTTGGGCCCGAGCGCCTCGTCATCTTCTTCCAGCTCCTCGCCTGCAAAGTGACCGTAAATCGACAAAAACTCCAAAAAGCTCGACGTAAACAAGCGATCGTTGGCGGTCCCGCCGGGCGAGGGGACGCCGTGCTCGGCCTCGGACGCGTTGCCGGACGGACTCTTTGCCGTGCGTCGTAAATGGTCTCTGCGGAAACCGCCGGGGACCTTGATAGTGTTGATATCCTCGACCTCGTTCTCGGGTTCGGGCCGCGAGTGATCGAAGCTCTGGCTGCGATGCAGGCGGCTCTTAGCCTCGGCCTGCTCCGTCCACTTGTAGATACCGCGGGTGACATCGCCGCCCTGCAGACGCAGGCTGGAGAACTCGTCTTCGTTGAGACCGGCACCGCCGGCATGCTCGAGCTGCTTGCCCTTGACGGTGCCATGAACCGAAGACTCCTCGGAGAGGCCACCAGCCTCGGCCTCGCTGGGCTGCACGAGATGGCGCTTCACAATCTCGGGGTCCTCGTACGGGCCTGTGCCGCCAAGGCCACCTGCACCACCACCACCACCAGTGCCTGCACCCATGTACATGCGTCTCGAGTCAAAGGAGCCATAGTTTGTGGGCGTGGTGCCAGAGATTATGGGAAGATTGGCGGGCGAGAGAGATCGGCCGGGCGGCGGCGAGGCGAGACGGACGGGCGGCGTGCCGTGTCGTGGCGGTGTTTGGCCGAGCGAGCCAGCAAGGGCGGCGGCGAGGGCCGAGGTACCAGGTCCTTGGCTGTAGGATCCAGGGGGGATATCGCCATCACTTTCAAAGGCACCGGGCTTGGGCGAGCCGCTGCGATTGACGGACGGCGTCTCGGCTGGGACGGGGGCGGCGAGGCGGGCGGTGACTTCATCGCGCGGCAACGAGGATGAGTAGATTTGTGGCTGCGACATGGGCGAAGAGGACAGCGGGGGCGGATTCGAGTCGGTTCCGGGTCTCGATGGCGACGCCATGATTGCGATAGTATTTGGATGTCGGGGTCAGGCTTATCGCATGTTTTGGAGCAGCGAGAGAAACTCAAGGCAGCGAGCTGTCGAGAGCCAAAGGGGAGCTGGAAAAAGGCGGTCCGAGCTGCCTAGGGTGGGCACCAGAAACGAGTGAGTGCGGTAAGCAAATGGCGGCGCAAACCAATGTCTGATGGCAGTGTGAAGCAGAGCCGGACAAGGAAAAATGAATCCCTTTCGAGTCTGTGTGGAGTGTAGAACAAGCAGGCGAGGCAGTCGAGGTAGCGGGTCCGAGTGAGAGTTATCAAGTCCAACTATTTAGAACGAAGCTGTTATTAACAAGGTCGTGCCGTTGGATGTCGGCTGACGGGATCACGCTAGGCCTCAACAAGATGTACCTACGTAGGTAAAGGTACTGCGAAAAGCCTCAGCCACCACCAGCGACGAATTCGAAAAACAGCAAAAAAAAGAAAATATCCTGATAGATAAAGAGATAAAGAGGGAACTAAGCGCTCAAGGAAAATTCTTGTAGCACCCGACCTTTTTGAAGCAGAAGCGCCAACGTGTCGGCGAGGCGCTGTGTAGATTGGTATTCAGGCGCTGGAGGCCTGTCGATGGGGGCGCGTTGAGCAACAGATATTGTCGTGTCATGGGAGAATACGCCGCGGCGGGGCTTTAGCAGTAGAAATATTTCTGTGTGCCGCTTATAGTCCGGCACATTATCATGTTCTCTACAAATGCGAGACATTGGCAAGAGGAGCTTACTATGATCGCATCAGCTCGTCTCAGCTACATGCAGCGGCGCCAAGTAGTGTGTGCCATCACCATTGGACCCCAGCTTTGCGTTGCACGGGAACTGCCGAGGTGCTGCGGACGAGATGAATCTGTCTTTGCACCTATGACTATTGCGCGCTTTTCGGTTCATGTATACAGATATCCGTGTCGATGTACTGCTCTGATGACTCTCAGCTGGTACCAGAGCCGACTTGGACTGACCCCACGTTGACGAACAAGGTAGTGCGATTTGCTCGGTTCATGTGCTGTTTTGAGTTGCATCTAGTTACAAATTTTCGACTCCTTGCATAGATAAACCAGCAGTTTGGGGTGTCAACGGAGGCTTCGGCATGTGGACGAGAGTCGGGGAAATTCGTTGCTTTCACAACATGACGACACGCCACCGCGCCACAGAAACGTGCCCAATCCTCCCAGCGGGCAACGTCGAGTCGGTAAGAGGCTGCTATCCCGATGATGCACGTCTATCAGTTTAGAGATGGCATCAGCTGTGTCGTTGCTGTGGCGCCACCACCTGGCACATCTTTGCCCAGACCGCAGGAGACTTGCTTTAGATGTCGGCGGGGAAAGATGGTCGCGAGGCTGGGCGTTTGCTCCCATGACTTGGCTTGTCGACACCGGTGCCATGGGTGTCATATGTTGCATCGCACGCGTTTCCCCAGAGTACCGTAGTGGTGGTGGCACCTGGTGAAGGCTGGGCCAACGTCACTGAGCGTCGGACTAGGAAGCTAGCGTGGGGGCCCAAGAGGGAAAATTGAGACCCTGTGTGCGGCGGGACTCCATTGGGAGGATATGCTGATACGAGAGCTTAGCGGCCATGATACGAGATGTGTTGGTGGAGGGAGGATGACGGCGGTTGCAGAGGTCAAAATAAAGTACATCAACCAGAGGTCTCAGACTGTCTCAAGTGTCTCAAGCTTCAGCGGGCGCAGCAGGTAGCATAGCGCTTTCCCGACAGTGTTTAGAGGCAATATCTGTTCGTAAGGCCGTAAAACGCGGGGTCGAACAGCTGACTGACGCTCGCCTCGTCCACGGTATAACTAAGCCTTGCAGCTGTTCCACTGTATTCCCGAGCAGGGGGCAACCTGAATTCTACTGGTACAGTGCCTCGAGGTAATTCCCGAGCAGCTACTCAGTTATGTATAATTATGGATTTATGTAGCCGTTAAGGGCAATCGAGCGAAACATTTGTCGCTCCACTGTACCTAACTACTAACTATGTATGGGGAATCTGGTGGCGATTTGCTTTAGATTACTCTGGCCCCAGTAGAAAACCTGATGAGCTGATAACTCAGTTAAAGCTAGTTACGGGAGTCTCGTTATGCTTGGCCACATATCGCCAACAACCAACTGCTAATAGACCCTGAAATGCTGCAACTGATACCGAAAAGCTGGGCTGTCTCACAAGACACCGTGAAGCTTCTAGTCTGCTTTTTGTTTTCCGATTCCATCAAGACTCGACTTGACCCGACTCAACTTGACTGCTCACGTCCTTTCCGCGACTCCTCTTTCAGGGTAGCACAGCCCGTTACCGCCACAAATCACCGCCAAACGGCTGTCGCCGTAGCGCCCGCTATCCATGCCTTGGTATTAATACCAGACGGACTGTAACTAAAAATCTCCATTCCAGGCTTGGCAGCCCGCTAAACAAAACAGCTGTGCCACATCCGCTGAGGTCATCGTGCAGCTTCCTCTCCCTCCTCAACCCTTAGGCTTTGCGGATCAAACGGGACTCCTGCCCTCGGAGATTACCGCACTTCACCGTATGCATCGCCATTTCCTGGATATATTTGTTTTGCCATCCGTCATTCCTGCTCTGCTATTCTTATCGGCTCTCCATCTAGTTTGTCTCTCAAACGACGCACTGCTTGCGATGCCGAAGCCACAGCCATAGCTCTCCCTGTCTCGTATCGCCCTTCCTCCCGCTGCACCATGCCGCAATCTCCAGATCCTCTTAGCTATGGCTCGCCACTGCCAGAGGCTAAGAAGTCGGCCAAGCTGGGCTTGACCTCGGGTGTCTTTATTCCCGTTTTTCTGAATATTCTCAGCATTCTCATGTTTCTGCGTTTTGGTTTGATTCTGGGTCAGGTTGGCTTCCTCGGCTTCCTAGGTGTGACCCTCCCAGCACTCAGCCATGCTATACTGTAAGAAACTGGTGAAAATACTAATCATGTTGGTAGCCTTGATGCTCACCGCATACTGCGTTGATTTACTCACGACCCTTTCCCTCTCTGCCATTGCATCCAACGGAGAAGTGAAAGGCGGTGGTGCCTACTATCTGATATCGAGGTCCCTCGGGCCTGAATTCGGCGGCTCCATTGGAATACTGTTCTTTCTCGCACAAGCTCTCAATTCTGCCATGAATTGTGTCGGCCTCATTGACTGTATACGCCTCTATGTTGGCCATAGCTTCCCACAGGGTTATTGGACGAGCTATGCACTGCAAACTGCAGCCCTCGCGCTCTGCACTGGTCTCTGCCTTTTGGGCTCAGCCGTCTTCTCCAAGGCCTCAAATGCCTTGGTCATCATCATGATACTGTCCATAACCAGCATCCCTATCTCCGCCGTGTTCAAATCGCCATTTCGAGACTTGGAAAATGGAGTGGAATTCACAGGCTTTAGCTTGCGGACACTTGGCAGTAACATGCTTCCACCAACCAACAGCGCCGTTTATCAAGGCATAAAGACTTTTCGTGACTTGTTTGGAATTCTTTTCCCGTAAGTTGTTGTATGCCGGCTCATCCTGCAGCTTGCTAACATGGGCCAGAGCTACATCCGGCATCTTTGCTGGTGCTTCCATGTCTGGCGACTTGAAAAACCCAAGTACCACTATTCCAAAGGGCACACTCTGGGCCATGCTTGCGACTTTCATCGTATACTTTGTCGTCATTGTATCTATGGCGGCCTCTACTACCCACGCTTCGTTCCTGGCAAATGCAAATATTCTCTCCGCCACCAGCCTGTCTAGTCCAATCATTTTTGCCGGCGAATGCGCCGTAACCTTCTTCTCTGCCACCATGGGAGTCATTGGTGCCGCCAAACTCTTTCAAGCGCTTGCGAAAGACAAACTGCTGCCTGGACTGTCAATTTTTGGGAAGGGCACGAAAAAGGCGGATGAGCCTATTCTTGCTGTTCTCTTGACATATACCATTGCCCAAGTGGCCTTGCTGGCAGACTTGAATCAAATCGCCACATTGATTTCCATGGGCTACCAGGTATGTTTGCAACATAAAAGCGGCCGTACACTTGCTGACAAGACAGATGACCTTTTTCGTCATGAACCTAGCCTGCTTTCTGCTGAAGATTGGCTCCGCTCCCAATTTCCGACCTGGCTTCAAATTCTTCAGTTGGCAGACGGCACTCGTCGGCAGTCTTCTGTCTGCTGCCGCCATGCTCTTCATCGATGAGACGTATGCCACCATGGCCATCTGTGTCTTGATTGCCACATTCCTCATCATACACTACCTGTGTCCTCCCAAGCGATGGGGCGACGTGTCCCAGAACCTCATCTATCACCAAGTGCGAAAGTACTTGCTGCGTCTGAAACCCGAGCATATCAAATTCTGGCGCCCACATATTATTCTTCTCATCAATAACCCAAGGCGTCAAGCTCGACTCATTCAGTTCTGCAATTCTCTGAAGAAAGGCTCACTCTATATTCTCGGCCACGTCATTGTTACGGACGACTTCAACGCTGGTGTTCACGAGGCGCGACTACAGCAACAAGCCTGGACGAACTACATTTCGGAGTTCTCCAGGATCAAGGCATTCGTGCAACTTACCATGTCGCCAACTATCAACTGGGGTGTCCGAAACCTAATTCTGTCGGCTGGCTTGGGCGGCATGCGCCCAAATATTGCCGTAATCGGATTCTACAACTTGGATGATCTGAGGCAAACGAACCCAGATGTTGCTATTCCAGAATTGCCGCAATCTCCCGCAAAGAAAATGCTCAAACCATCTACCGTGGACAGAGTTCCGATCAAGAGGCGTCGCGGCGATACTTCAGCCAGGCTCCTGGAAGGTGCTTTGCCCACAGATGTTATTCGGACCGAGTCAATGATGAACGTCACAGAATACATGACCATGCTCGAGGACCTGGCTCTCAAGTACAAGCTCAACGTCGCTGTTGCAAAGGGATTCGAGAAGCTCGAAACACCACGCTCCGACGATTCCAACACGAAAAAGTACATTGATCTCTGGCCTATTCAGATGTCCGCAGAGGTAACAGCAGACGGCAAGAATATCGTCACCACCAATTTCGATACGTACACACTCATACTCCAGCTCGGACACATTCTGCATTCTGTGCAGACCTGGAGGAACGTTTATACCGTCCGAGTCATGGTTTTTGTCGAATACGAAAGCGAAGTCGAAGAGGAGCAAGCTCGTGTTAAAGCTTTGCTAGAAAAGCTCCGCATCGACGCTACCGTGTCGGTGTTTTGGCTGGCCTCTGGCAGCCTCAAAACCTATGAGCACATTATCAACGGAAGTATCGGAGATGTTGACACGCGTATCATTGTCAATGACGCATTGAAGGACGAGGAGTGGTGGAATGAATTGCACTTGTATCGTGGACGAGCCGACATGTCGGAAAGCCAGGATATGACCCAAATCACACACATCCTTGACTCTACATCAGGTCGCCGTGGCTTACACAATCCACATGAAGGGACCGGTTTTGACCAACGCCGTGCCAGTGTCGTAGCTGGGATGGCTGAGATTCCAAAGAAACCTGACCTGGCTACTCTGTCCATGATGGGCGTCAGCATGGGCATCCATACACACCACCTCGACGATGGGGTTTTCGATGAATCAGACTCGGAGGATTCAACAGACAGCGAAGATGAAGATGCAAATAAGGAAGTGGAAATACAGGCGCCCTATAGCTACCCACACCCTCCGACACCTTATCCTTTTGCCGAGGGAAAGAGGCAGGCGGAGCAAAAGCCTTTGCTTGAGGGCACTGCTAACCGGCGTGGACGACCGCACTTGAGGGATCATTCAGGAGGCTCTTCTGCACAGAGTGAGGCCGCCACGCAGCCCTTGATCCAAGCTGTGTCGTCTGTTGGCCCCTCCTATGGCACAATCGGGACATCTTCAACATTGCTTCAACCCGAATTGAGCTTCAACCCGGTCCCCCAGGCGTCCAAGGTCCCCGAGATGTCACGAACTGCGGCAAGCGACCCCTCGACACCTGAACCTGGCACTCGAGCAACGGATGCGACGGACAAGCTCGCCCAATTCCCGACACTCGAACCCCTGCCCGCGCCTAACAATGCGCCTACTAGCAAATCAAGCTCACGACCCGCCAGCCCGAACAGGCAGGGAACAAAGACTCCGAGAAACGGCACCAGTACCCCTGTTAGGCCCGGAATGTCGCGTCAGTCTTCTGCCGTCAAGTTTTCCAGTCGCCCTGTCCCCGAGACGACCGTCACCGGCGAGGACTCGCGCCTCACCTTTGCCCAGCCGACGACGAATGACGCCTCGGGCTCAGACGCGCCACAGCCCGCGCACTCGCGCCAATCGTCTCTGGGAAAGTTTTCCAGTCGGCCAGTAGCAGAGAAGCGCTTATACTTGCCAGACGGCGGCGGCGGCAAGACCATCACTTTTGCAGAGACCCCCGTCTACCAGCCGTCCTCGGGCCCGTCGACGCGCCACCACTCGCGCCACGGCTCGCAGTTTTCCTACTTTGGCGACGTCGTCTACGACATACCCGAGGTCAAGGACGCGGCGTACCATGCGGCGGCGGCGGCCGACGTGGGCGGCTCGCCGTACTCGACGCAGAGTGTGGCGCTGTCATTCAACGACTTGCCCAGCCGCGCGCAGCACCTCATCCTCAATGAGCTGATGCGGCAAAACTCAAAAGATACGGCGGTTCTGATGAGCACGCTTCCGATTCCGGCAGACGGCACGAGTGGCGACGAGGAGGCGACGGTGCGGTACCTTTCCGACGTCGAGGTGCTGTGCGCTGAGCTGCCGCCTACGCTGATGGTCTTGAGCAACAGCATGACTGTGACTGTGAGCTTGTAAGACAAAATTGATGTGGGTTTTCCTCTCTGATTGGCATATTGTGGCATATTTATCCCGTAAATTGGGTTGGCTGTTTTCATGAAGTGGTTTCTAGGTTCTGAAGCGCTACATTTACATAGATTGCATAGCGAGCGATGTCGATTTGAATAGAATCTTGCTTCTCTTTTGGATAGTCTTCTATTCTGTCTGTCTGTATCGTCTGATGTATTCTAATCTTTATGCCATGTCGTGCTGTCTTTGTGTAAAAACCAATGTCGTAAATGCTGTAAATGCCAACCGCCTGCTCCCCATCTGTCTCTAGCTCGCCCTTCTTTGCGCGCCCATTCACTCTATATGTTATACACCCATATACAACCTTTATAATATTCTCTTGACGACCAACTCTCCGTCGCCATTTTCCACTTCGACGAAACCGCCTGCCTTGATTCTCTTCTCCCACTTTGCGCTCTCGCACCGCGCTAACATCATGGTCATGCGCAGCGCCGCCTCGTCGCTGCTCGCGTGCTCCTGCTGCTCGCCCGCCACGGGAGTAAACGTCCAGCGCCCAAATGCCCAATTGAGAATGTAACGCCGCGCCGGGCTGGCGCCGGGCGCGGGCACGTCGGCGTCCGAGTTGCGCGGGTGCGTGGAGAGTGTGGTGACGGCCTTGATGCGGTACACCTCGTCCTTGGGCGCGGCGGCGAGCAGCGTCTGCAGCTTGTCGGTGGAGACGGTCGCGCGGCCGGGGATCTCGAGGGAGAGGACCTCGACCTCGCTCTGGTGGTCGTGGCTGTGCGTGCCGTTGGCGTGGGTGCCGTTGGTGTGGTGGCCGTCAGCACTTTTGGCGTCGCCGTCGGTGAGCTGCTGCGCGAGGCCGCCGTCGATTCCAAACACGAGATCCATGTCGACAAAGCCCTTGTCGCTCTTGACTTTGGCCACGTCCACGTCCAAATCGCCCACCCGGTCTACGCACTCCTCGTAGCGGTCCTCGCCGGCCGCCTCCCACTTGTTAAACACAATCAGATCCGTATATCTTGCCTGAATTTTTGCCGTGTAGCTGGTGTCCTCGTAGCCCTCCCAATTTTCCACATCAATCACGCTCACGACGCCATCTAAAATATAACCGCCCGTCTCGCGCGCCAGCCGATTCACCTCGAGAGCCAGCGTCGCGGGAAACGCGGACCCGCTCGTCTCGATGATGATGCGATCGGGCGCGACAGTATCGCGAAGCTCGGTGAGGGCCGGGCCCAGCTGGCCGACGAGGTTGCAGCATATGCAGCCATTCAGCAGCTCCTGCACGCCCGAGATGGCGGCGCTGGAGGCGAGCTGCGAGTCGACGGCGAGGTCGCCAAATTCGTTTTTGAGAAGAGCGAGCTTGTAGGAAGGGTTCTTGCGGCGAAGCTGCGGGATGAGGTGGAGGATGAGGGTCGTCTTGCCGGAGCCGAGAAAGCCGGTAATGATGGTGATGGGGATGGGCGCCATTTTAGAAAGGGCAGACTGGGACGTGCGAAGGCGCTCTGCCGGGGCAAGGGTAAAGAATCCGGGAATCGGAAATGCGCGTATGCAAAAAGGAATGGACGCCTCAAAGGGTCAGCTTTGGAGTGGGTGCGTGGTCAAAGTAAAGTTCAAGATACGGTCAAGAAAACGGGTCTCGCACGCTGATGTGCCCCTCCAAGGAAAATGTTGGTGATTGTTGGCCGAAATGGAGGGGCAGGATCGGCCGTCTCTTGACGTCATGCCATCACGCAACTTTTGTCCTGAATCCAAGAAACCAATTTATCAAGCTTCTCAGCGGTTTTCTACCGTTTTCTTTTTCGATTCATCATTCATTTACGATTCGCTGTTGCAATCTTCTCGGACCACTTATCCATCTCCATCACCATGGCGCAGCAAACGAACGACAAAATGCAGCCACCGGCGGACAGGCCATACAAGAAACACCTAGACGAGGCGGCGAGCCACCAGACGGAAGACTACCGAGAACCGAGCACGGTACAAAAAGCCGTCGACAAGGGTAAGAGACGGGCTGCAATTGCAGAGTGGTGGATGATGTGCTGACGAGGAGCAGTGTCGGAGTATATTCCTGCAGCGTCTGGGCCATTGCAGCAGCTGATGGGACACCCAGCGGCGGCGAAGACGGAAGAGGCAGATACGGCGCCTGCGCCGGATCCGTCGCATCTACCAGAGAGACCGCTGCATGATGAGCATATCGAAAATTTTGTGAGGGAGCAGCATCGTCAGGATGGGAAAAAGATCTTAGAGGGGCACAAGCAGTAGACGGCTGAGCTGCGGATTATGGTGCAGGCAGATGAACAATGGCCGCAGTCCAGTTATGCACATGTATAAACGCACTTCAATGTTGATTTATTTGACATTGCTGACCAGAGGCTGGTCTCCAATCAACCGCTTCGCAACCGCGTACGTTGCCGCAGACCATCCACATTGTACCGCATTCAACGGAGCGTAGTTGGGCAGCAATCTGGTTTACAGTGCAGAGAATAATCTCAATTACGAGCAAGGACGACTACGCTGATATAAAAGTCGTCACGGCGGTTAAATGTCCCCCCTTCTTGGCATTATCTCGGCAACGGAATCGGCACGATAAATCGAACCGGGCTTGCGAGAAATTTCCTATATCCAAGGGTTTCTTCTCTGCTGAGCGAGTTTTCCGAGGAAAACTGGCAACGCGACACCGTGGGAAGTTCTGGGTGAAGGTCGTGGCTGCTCAGTGGCTTTTTGATGAAGAAGAGAAAAAGAAAGGAAAAGCGAAATCTCTAGCGCTGAATGGAGATTTTATAGAGCGAAAACTGTTTTGCGGTGCGTCATGGCAGTATTCCAAGCTAGTCTGCTTTGGGATGGCTCAGTCGCGAGCGGCTCTTGCCGAAGAGTGGCGTCAAAATGTTACGCGACGTCAGAATGATTGTAAAATCTTCACATTTCTGTCCCAAATGTGCAAAGAAGCGGCCGTGACGATTTGAAAATGTACGCCCGTTGGCTAACTTGGCTGACCATAACCAAGAAACTGCATACGGCTGCATCGTCACCAATGGATTGTCTCGCTGCTGGATACGGCCCAGACTGGCTTGTAACTGTGGGAAATGTTATGTCATGCTATGCAGTCTGACAACGAAGCCGTAGTTCAACTACTCCTCGACAGAGACGACATATTACGAACACGTGTGATTTTGGGCGTGAGGAGTGAAGGATCCATTTACAGGAAACGAAAGGATACAGAAGAGATTTGGTCATCTACTTGGTTCGGACACCTAAAGAAGCTGTCACGAATGAACGCCCATGATCGGTGAGTTCTCACAGGCCTTATTTTTTTCACGGATACCCTTCCAACCCCATGACTATGGCTTGTGCAGCCCCTTGCCTAGCAGCTCCTCCCCGACCTCCTTGACCAGCTTCTCGTTTGGAAACGCCTTCTTCTTGCCGAGGACCGTCTCCTTGGCGTCCAGAGCGCGCAGCAAATCTGCAAGGTCGCCGTTGAGATCGGTGCCGAAGACGAGGTGCCCGAGTGACAGGAGCATGCCGCGCAGCGCCTCGGCTGACTCACCCTCGCGCTCCACGGCCTCGACCAGCGCCGCTGCCAGCTCCACCTCCTCGGCGGCGGAGAAGCGCGCCGGATCTCCGTCCCTGCGGCGCTGGCGGTTTGTCAGTGCGAGGTTGAACAGGAGCGATGCGGCAGCGACGCGTGTGTTGCTGTGGTGATCGTCGAGGAAGCTCGACGAGATGAGCGTCGCTACCTGCGCGCGGATGCCGGTGTTGCCAAACACGATGCCGGGAAACAGCGGCGTGGAGAACATGTTGCACACGGCGTGGAGCGTTACGAGACGCATTGAGTACGGACAGCCGGCGCCCTTTTTATTTACGTAGCGGATGATGGCGTCCACGGTCTGAACGTCGCGCTCCTCGGCGTAGTAGGCGCTCATGCGCGGGTCCGTCAGCGCGGCGCGGAACAGGTCGATGGCGGTAAAGACGACATCAGGCGCAAGCTTATCCAGGGCGTCGCGGATGCACTGTCCGAGACCCAGCAGGCCCGGGAGCCTAATTTCTGCCGGGTTGTGCTTGTCGCGTATTTCGAGGAAGCTCATGACGGCTTGGATTTCTGGATCGAGGCTAAACTCGCCCATTTTGACGTGCAGTTTACTCAGAGGCGGCGTCTTGGGATATAGAATGGGCTGCGCATTTGGTGAAAAGCTGGGTAGCTGTAGTCTGTCGTGGGCGTGTAACTGCGCGCCCATCTGCGTAAGCAGCTGCGCGTTGCTCTGGAGGGTCTGTTGGTCAGCGCCGGTCCAGCGCTTGAACTGCTCGCCGCGGAAAAAAGAGATGAAGGTGGGCGTGGCGGTGATTGTGTATTTGGCGGCAATTTCATGCGCGAGCGAAATGTCGACTTTGATAAAGGCAATGCGGTGTCCGTAGTGCTCAGCCAGCTGGTCGTAGAAGGGATATAGCGCCTTGCACGGCGGGCAGGTGGGCGATGTGAAGAAGACGACGGCGGCTGCCTTTGCGGACTGGGCAAGAAGTTGATGGTAGTCTTCGATGCGAACGGCGTTGTGGACTTGGTTGAGCCTCTTGGGCTTTGCTGCACTGGCCGCCGTCTCGCCCAAGCCGAGCAAGCCATTTCCCCGGGCATTCATGCCCTGAGTGAGCCGGGGCACCATCATGCGACCCATGGGTGAGTCTAGCACAGCTTGCGGCATGCTTGATATGTGATCGGGGATACCCTTTCCGAGGAGAAAATTGGAAAAGGAGTCTGTAAAGTTATTACAGTTGTGTTTGAATAGATCGTATGCCTGGAGTGGCGTTAACAAGGCACGACTACATTGCTAGGCGATGGAATTTACCTCGGCAGTATAGATGGATCTCACTGAAGTCAGATAATCGTGTATCACATCCATCGGGAGTGATGTCGTGCCGAGTAGCAGCCGTTGCATAGGTCGGCCCAGGTGTGATGAGCCCGGGACGATCTCGAGGATGCTACCATCGTAGACGTATTCAGTGCCACGCAGCTCTATAGATGTGTGATAGATGGCGTCGAGCTGAAAGCCCAGGATGCTCAAAGACAAGTCCTTTGCCAGCCCACCGGACAAGTCGTAGACCAACAGGTGGACTTGCATGGCGACAGGCCCGTCCATTAGTCAATGCGGGGAACTTCTGCAGCCGAACAAGAGAAATCGCGTACTACGGGACGACGAGAATGAAGCGCAAAAAAATAAGCGAGGCTATGACAGGCTGAACCGAAACAGCCCTGGGGGACGGTGTGCTAATGTAATCCGTAGCGGGTTTTTATTAGGCAAGGCAGCCGGCGGACTGCGTCGGCGCGGGACGCTTTGTCGTCGCAGCATGCGGACAAGCCAATGTGGTTGGCGGCGTGGCAAGTGCTGGCGCCGCATGTGGCGCAGCGAGGTGAGTTGCACATGTAACTTTTTTCATGTTTCAACGACCAAGATGTTGTCCGTACCAGAGGTCAGGATTGAGAAGTAAGTTGATTGAATAAATGCTAGGTATATACCCTCTTATAGTATATGCCTAGTATATGCCTAGCTTTTACTTACCTTATACCTAGTAATAAGTAAAGGTAGAAGATAAAGGTAGAAAATAAAGGTAAATACCTAATAATAAATAAAGGTAAAAGGTAAAGGTCTATTACTAAATATATTAGGCATATGCCTAGTATATGCCTAGTATACTTAGTAATAGAGAGTATTAATATATATATAATATATATATAATATATATGCTAGAGCTACTCACCGCCTTCGCACTTTTTGCCCTACTCGGGGTCAGATGAGCTCTGGTTGAGGTATAGACGAGCTATGTGCCCAGCGGCGGGTACTCAATTGATAAATTTATTTAGGCGACCTATTCCTTGGAATTTCAATGAAGTAGATATGATACTACTCAAACTCCTGAGCAGTACAGCAATCTGACTCGTCTAAACCGACGAGGGTCTGTAAATACTGGTAGTAATTTAAGACAATTTGAGTATATTTATTTCTCACGATTCATCAAGAAGCCTTTCGGTCCAAGAAGAAGAAATTTGTCAGCTTTTGTAAAAGTAGCCCCACTTGTTAATACAGGGGCATATAGCTCGTCTATACCTTAACCAGAGCTCATCTGACCCCGAGTGGGGCAAAAACTATAAAGGCGGTAAGTAGCTCTAGTATATACAGTATATATATATTAATACTCTCTATTACTAAGTATAAGGTAAGTATAGGCTAATATGCCTAGTATATACCTAGTAATAGAGAGTAAATAAAGGTAGAAGATAAAGGTAGAAGGTAGAGGTAAATAAAGGTTAAAGGTAGAGGTATATTAAGGAAGTTTTAAAATAATAAGTATCTTATAGTATATATAGTATATATAGCGCATTTACTATTAATTAACATTTTTTCTGCTGTTTTTGCCCCACTTAGGGTTAGATAAGCTCTAGTTAAGGTATAGACGAGCTTGCTCCCCCTTAATACAGTGGGTACAAGGTAATTCAGATCAAATCACCACCCCATACAATGCTTGCTCAGTATTACCTAACTATTTAGTTAGAGGCACTGTAGCAAATTCTCCTTATACCCGCCAAGTGCTACGCTGAACGATACCCTAGAGCACTCAATATGACTTCATGGTCTCGCTTCGCAGCTTAGAACCGAGGCCACGCCGTCTTGGAATCCTCCAAAACGCCTTGGTTACTCCTTCTTTCCTGGGAAAGATAAAGTACTCGCGTATTCCAAGGTCGAGTCGCGGCACGAGTCGGCAGCGTAAAAGCCAGGGGTAAGTAACTTGACATAGATGCCATACAGAGAGTCATACAGTTTTTCAGAACTGACTCAGTAGATTACAACCTTATTATCAATATCTACGTATCAACAATCTAATATCTGCACAGTGATACATATAAAGTGGCTTGACCACCTTCAATTCTCCTCGGACTATCTCACCGTTAAGTTTCACTTCCTAACCTACTCTTTAACTCTGGATATTCGACATCTCTCTCACCTTGAACATGAAATTCATCATCTTTCTTCTTTGCGCTGGGTTATCTCAGGCCCTGTGTAGCAAAAAGCTCCCGTTTATCCCCCCTCCAGAGGACTCGGACATATTATGTCCGAAGAGGACTGAGACAAGTTCCGTCTACAACGAAGATGAATGCGGTACCAAGAGATTCTGCAGGGCTATTGAAGCTTTCGGTCTCAATTCCACTAAGTACAGTTTCGATCCCAAGCCCAAATGGGACAACATGGATGCATGTTTCGAGGCCCACGAACGAGAGCCTGAGCGGGAACTCCTCCCCTTTCACTTTGGCACCGACTATGACTGCGAGAGTAACTTGGCCATAAATGAGGAGTGCAACGGTACCCCTATGCACTGCAACAACGTTGATGAGTTAGTCGACTTTGCAAAGTCAAAAACAGGGCGGGATCTACTCGGCGAAGGTGGGAGCCAGGGGAGTGATATCCGTTGGTTGAGCACTGATGAGTGTTTCAAGGCTCATGTGCCTGAGCCGAAGGACCTGCCCTTTTTAGAGGGCAACCCGGACAAACCATGTGGCACCGATGGAGATGAGTCCGAGGAAACGTGCGGCACCGAGGCCTTCTGCGACCAGTTCACATCGAAACCGTCTGATGGAAAGGGGCGCCAAGCTTCAGGCTCGCCCTATGTTTGGGACAAAAAACAGTGCCTTGCTGCTCACCAGAAGAAGCCGGCGGCTGCGGTCTTCTGATACTGTCTCTACCCAGGACAACGCGATCATTTCCCAGAAGACCGTTTAAAAGGTAGCAATAATGTCGGCGACACCAAGTGGTCTCTAGCTGTTGCGTTGCGAGGGCCATTTTTGGTTTCTGCATAAAGCTACCTTGGTGGAACAGAACGCTGTCTGATGCGTTCTCGTTGGTGACAAAATTCTAGCCTAGACTTGGTCAAGAGTTGGCAATTTGTCGGCGAAAGTAGGGTTAGGAGAATACCCATAAATAGTCACGTGCGAAATAGTAGCTATAAAAAGGCGAGAACGTAGCGAAGAGCCACTGGGGGAGGACTTCCCTCCTCCAGTGATCAATAAAGTCATTATTGGAAACTACCCGCTATATCTCAGCGATCTTCTTGCTATCTATCCTTCCACCTTCTTCGTGCTAGCCGCATTCTTTGACATAGAGTTACCCTCATTTGAGTAGTTACCCTCATTTGACTGAGGTGCCGCACAAAAAAAGAAGAAGAAAAAAAAAAAAAGAAAAAAAAGAAGGAAAATCTACGGCTAAATAATTCCAGTTCAAAGTAAAATTCTAGGCTCAAGCAAGGCCGTTATTAGGCGTTATTTCACTGTTTTGAATATTCGCGGCGCTGTAGCTTTACCATGCCGCCATAGCCAGAGGTCTGCCCGCTGTAAGCCTCCCGAGAGCCAGGCAATTGTGTCGAGGAGCGCGGCCAAAACAAAACGCCGATCGTCGCTTCTTGATGCTTTCTTCCTGAGCAAGGCTACGGACCAGAACAAGCTAAATAAATATGCTGGAAATTGCGAGTAGCTGATTGATTGAGCCAGAGCATGCATATGATTTTGTCATGTAGAAAATGACTTGTTATCACGATATCATGGTAGGATCTTGGCAAGATTGGGGTCTTTGTTTTGTCCCCCACCACGCCTGGTTATTGCCCAGTAAATAAATAAATAGCACTAACTACCTACGGATAATAAATAAACTAAAATGCGCCTAATAAAGAAAGGGAGCGACGACGCATGAAGCTCGCTTCGCCCTCTCTCCTCGCACGTTTCTCCCCGACTCGTTCTTTTCTAACCCTTTCCAGGACTTCGCAACCGAGTCTACTGTACGCCGCTTTCTTTTCCGACTCTTCCTTCGCTGCCATTTCTTCCAACGACAATCTTTTGATCCCGCAGACCCAATCGCACGACTGCACGGCCTTCATCACCCCGGCCCAAGCCTTTCCCATCTCTGCCACTGGGCCACAAACATCATCGACAGCGCATCAACTTGACTCTCGTTTTACCGCTGCCCATCTATTCTATCAATCAATTCCTCACCCCAACTTCTGACTTGCAGTCTCTCGTCGCCCGCCGGCACACGTTTCGATTTCTTTTGCTCGTCTTGGCCGCAGCACACGACGCCCAACGATGCGCCTCACCACCCATATACCAGGCAGTGCCACGCTGCTCACGGCTTTTGCCCTACTCAACGGCATCGTCGTCCCCGTCCGTGCCGCCGATGGCGATAGCTCGAGTGCCTCGGCGTCCAGCTCGGCCTCTGCCACGCCATCATCCTCGTCGGCTTCGGCCTCGTCTGCCTCGCCCATCCCGACCAGTTCCGCGTCGTCGTCGTCGTCCGCCTCCGCCTCGGCCACGCAGCAGACCTCTGACACCAACACCCAAGGCGGTGGTGGCCTCACCGGCCTCCCGACACTCACCAACATTGCCGCCATACCCACCTACCCGCCGCCCGCCGTCCCAGACACCAAGGACGCGCCCTTTATGCAGTCGTCGAGCGCCCCCGAGGGCACCGTCTTCATCGCCGTCGGCGCCATCCTCGGCGCCTTCTTCCTCGCCGTCCTCATCTGGCGCGCCATTGTCAGCCTGCTCCTGCATCGCTCCGTCGAGCGCGCTTCCAAGGCCCAGCACGTTGCCAACACGAAAAGGAAGTCGGCCGCCGCCGCCGCTTTTCCCGCGCCGCCCGCGCCCTTTTACAAGTACACGGACCAAGAGTCGACGCGCTCCCTCGGCCAGAGCCCCCGCCGCGCCAACCGACGCTCGACGCGAGGCCCTGATCCCTCCAACAACCCCAGCCAGTCAAACCTCTTCTTCTCCCCCACCGCCGCCAATAGCGGTGCCGCCGGCAACCGCGGCTCTGCCTACCTGCCCTCGGGCTTCTATGCCGGGTCCGCTGCCGCCTCTCACCAGCAGAGCCAGTCTATCGGCATGGCTAATCTCAACCCGGCGTCTGGCCAGTACGCCAATGGCTCCCGAAACAATCTCGGTGGTTCCCCGCCCGAGTCCCCCATGTTTCACGCCCGCCGCGATGCCAGCACGTCGTCGATAAACCTCGCCGCGCCTCTTCAACCTGGCCAAAGAGCCCCCAGCGCCTACCTCGAAGATTTACTTGCCGAGGACCCCTCAGCTTTTCCTCCGCAAAGTATGTCGGGATCCCGACGATAGACTTCAACCTACATCAGTTGCGCCATAGAAACCCGCCGCGCATCTCTCACACATATAACACCATATATCTTTCAAAAGGGGCGTTCTATCCTTGAATAACGATTGGATTCTTGTTTGCTCGTTTGTGTTATCTTTTTTTTTTCCGGACAAGGTGTTGTCTTGTTCTCTGCTATCCCCTTTATTTCACACGGAAACTTGGGCTAGTATTACTAACCAGTAGCTTTCGACTCTTGTTAGTTGGAAGAACTTGGGGAGAGACCATGGGTTGCACCATGACTATACAGTAGATGCTGTTCGATGAGCAGATTAGTCTTGCTCGACGTTTAATAATTGAAGCGGCCCAAGGGCAGACATAAATATATGTATATATTTGCTTGTGATATCTAAGAGCAACAATGCTTGAATCTAATTAACCCCATGCGCCATGTACCCTGATTATAATCATGCAAATTTTTTACTATACGGCTTTATATATACGGCAGATGCCTTTCTCTCCAAATCATAACATTGCTCTCTAAACGCTCGACTCCGCAATCCGCGGCGCCGAGCTCGTACTGCCATCAATCGCCGCCATGGTCCGCGCCGCCATCTCGATATCCCCAAGGCTGATGCCGCTGCGGTCGCACATGCCCCGAAAGATGCCGCCCGGATTGCGGTACAGGTTGGCCGGCGTGTCGAGCTCCGCGATGCGTCCCGCGTCCATGACGCAGATGCGGTCGTAGCCAATGATGGTGCGCAGGCGGTGCGCGATGCACAGCAGCGTCTTGCCGCGGAAGCCCGCCGCCATGGTGCGCTGGATCTTGTCGTCCGTTTCCATGTCGACGCTCGACGTGGCCTCGTCACAGACAATGATTTGCGCGCCGCGCACCAGCGCACGTGCTAGCGCCATCAGCTGCCGCTGTCCGAGCGAAAAGTTGAGTCCTTCGTCCTCGACGATGCTGTCGAGGTGAATCCGCGAGGATGACGAAGACGGGTCCGCTGCGGCCGCGCGGTCGCCGTCAGCGTTGTCGAGGGACGCCGCGTCGGCGCCGACGAGGTCGGCTTGGCGGAGCGCGGACCACAGCGCCAGGTCGTCGTGCTCCTGGAACGGGTCCAGGTTGGAGCGGACAGTGCCCTGGAAGAGCGTCGGGTCCTGCGGGATGATGGCGAGGCGCTTACGCAGGTCGCCGAGGCCAATGGTGGAAATATCGAGACCGTCAATGGTGATGTGGCCGCCGGAAATTTCGACGAGACGAAAGAGCGTGCTCATGATGGACGATTTGCCTGCGCCGGTGCGTCCCACGACGCCGATGCGCTCGCCGCCCTGGACGTGCATCGAAAGGCCTTTGAGGACAAGCGGCAGATTGGGACGGTAGCGCATCTCGACCTTTTCAAACTTGATCTCGCCCTTTTCCGGCCAGCTCGGCCGCACATCTACCGTGTGCAGAGGAGCCTCCTCCTCTAGCTCGTGCCCGTAGTAGCGCAGACGCTCGACAGCATTCATGCCGTTTTCGACTTCAGCAAGCTGGCGGATGGAGAATTGCAGCATCTGAACAATCGACAGCATGTAACTGAGCACCAGGCCGCCAGTCGAGGGGCTGACGGTGAACCGAGACGTGACGACGAGAATGGCCACCACAAACACGAGGAGGTTACCAATCATGTCCAGCCGTACAGAGAGCCAGCGCTGGTTGGCAAAAGTGAGGTAGTAGGCTCCGTTCATCTGGTCAATCGATGTTCGTAGGTCATTCATGAATCGCTCGCGGAGACCGTAGGCTCGGATGGACGAGACGCCGCTCAGACCCTCGCTGAAGCGCGCAAACATGGTGGAGCGAAGCACAGATTCATAGCGCTTCACTTCGCGGGCAGACGACCGATAGTAGGTCCCCGCAACCATGTAAAGAATGTACAGGGGAACCAAGGCGGCGGCAAAGTAGTAGTAGTAAGCAATGGTGAGGATAAAAACGGCGGTAACGTTTGCGAGAGTAAAAAAGAACATGCGGATAGCATCCGTCAAGTTGTTGTCCATGACATCGACGTCACGCGAGAATCGATTCGTGATGCGGCCGAGCGGCGTCGTGTCAAAAAAAGACATGGGGGCTCGCAGCACACGCGTGACGGCATCCCTAAGCATTCTTTTGCTAGCATTGGTGCCCATCACAGTCAGCAGCACGGCAAAGGCAAACATGAAAAAAGCTTGGCTGACGCCGAGGGCGGCGTAGACGCCAATGTAGACGCCATCCGTGTACCCAAACTTGTCAGAAGTCCACCACGACAGCCACAGACTGGTGACAATATTGGCGCCCTGAGACAGAATAAGCACAAAGGCAAGAAAGGGCAAGTTGAACATGCTGCCAGACGCCCGAATATAGCCCGCATAGACAGACCACGGAACAGACTTTTCCGCCCGCTCTTCTTGTTGCATGAGCATGGCCTGCTTCTTATTCTTCTTGCTCTTGGCGCGTTCCTCGGCCGAGGTTGCCACACGCTCCACCTTGGGCTTCTGCTCTCCCTCCTCAAAAGCCTCCTCTAGGCTTGCTTCCTCTTCGTCCTCGTCCTTCTCGACGGCATTCGTCTCCATGAGGGTGCGGAAGCCTTGCTCGTCGCGCATGAGGTTGTCAAACGTGTCAATGGCGCGAATCTTGCCGCCGTCCATCCAAATGATGCGATCGCAGCGGTTCAGAACCCATAGCTGGTGCGTGGCCAAGATGCGGCACTTGTCCTTGAGTAGGCCAAGAATGGCATTGTCAAAGATGTGACGGCCGACGTGAGCGTCGACGGCACTCAGAGGGTCATCCATCAGGACAATGTCAGCATCGAAATAAATGGCGCGGGCAATGTTGAGACGCTGCTTCTGACCACCAGAAATGGTGATGCCGCGCTCACCGATTTCGGTCTGGTCGCCATTTGGCAGCATGTCGAGATCGGACTGGAGAGCACAGGCGTCAATGACGTCTCTATACCAAGACTTGTTCATCGACTTTCCAAAGGTGATGTTGTTCTGCAGAGAGGTGTTTTGAATCCAAGCATACTGGGGACAAAAGGCTCTCGAGGCGCCAAACATGACTTCACCCTCCGTCTTGCGCATATCACCTGCCAATGATGCAAGAAGAGAGCTTTTTCCACAGCCAACAGAACCTATGACGGCCAAGAGCTCCTTTCGCCCCGCGGTGAAATTGAGATGTTGGAGCTTAAATGGTTGTCGCTCTTCACCGCGAGTCGCCTCTTTGAGTACGTCTTCTTCAGAGGACTCTGTAGAATTGGCCTCCTTGGCAGCAGCAGCAGCAGCCTTTTTCTCCTTGGGGTCTTGAGGCAATTCAGTCTCCTTGGTCTTGGTGCGCTCCCAGGTAAAGGATGCGTTGTCCATTTCGATAGCGTATTTGCCGTCTGTATTGACGACAATATCTTCCTCCTGTTCTTCTTCGAGAAGGAACTCCTCTACACGACCAATAGATGACATGGCGTCGATGACCTGTCCAAGAACGAGGGGCAAAAGATTGAGCGGAATTCGAAGACTGTTAAAGAGAGCCAACGAAGAAAAGACTTGGGCGGGGGCAAGGCCGTGGTTGGTTAGTCGGTAGGTGATGAATGACAGCATGGATGCGAAAACAGGCATAGCCATGCTGACAGAATTGATAGCATTTCGCGTGGCCAGCAGAACCTGGATAGAATAAATTTCCTTGGAGCGAATCTCGGCCAGGCGCTCCAGAAAGGCCGTTTCCCAGCCAAAGTACTTGACAAAGCGGACTGACTGTATGATTTCTTGTGTCAAGGATACGCGCTTATCGGTCATCTTGTTGATAGTCTTGCGGCGAGCGAATAGGCTCTTGATGGCCTTTGTGAGGAGTGGTACGCCAAGCACGAGGAGACCGAAACCGGCCAAAGCACTATAAGTCAGGTTGACAAGGAGAAGAACCAGGGTCACAAGACAAGAGACGGGCGCTGTCCAGATGAAATGGCCCAGACCGCAAGCTTGATCGATACGGTAGGTGTCGACACTCATCAAGTTGACGATGCGACCGTTTGCCCAGCCAATCTCATTTGGCTTGGCACCTTGGGACTTGTTCTCCTTTTTCGACTTTTTCGCATCAATCTTGTCGTCATCTAGCTTTCCAGTGCCACCTTCCTCTGGTGACAGGGCATCTTTCGAAGTACCGGCTTTGGCCCGGCCGGAAATGACCATTGACTTGTCGTAGATCATGCCGATCAGGACAGCACGGCTCTGGCCGCCGAGCATCATGCCTCTGTAGATAAAATGGCCAACGCAGAGACTACCAACGACCTGCATCAACGTGATTCCAATCGCGAGGCCGACTCCCTCGCCAATGTGTGGTGGATCGGTGTGCTGGACGTGGGCGTAGTATGCTTTGGTAGCGAATTGGATCAGGTACCGGAGGGTAAAGGGCGCAATAACTTGAAGCATGGTCGAGATGAAGGCGCAGAATCCGCTGAGCCAAAACTCGAAAGTGAAGCTGTCGTAGAGGGCCATCAGCAGCGGACGCTTAGAGCCCTTTGCGATTCTGCGCTTGAAGGCGGCTCTGACTTTGTTGGTTAGTACCTCGGCCCCACGATCGGGGTTCACGGCCCAGAGGTCACGCTCGTGCAGCTGTCTCTTGTATCCGGTCTGTGTACATGGTTAGTGTATGCCGTGGTGGGCATCTGGTAGTTGGAGGATGCAAACTTGCCGTCATGAGAGGCGTCATCCAGTTAAAAAAGAGCTTGCTAAAAACGCTCGCGCCATACTCGCGGGAGACAATGCGCTCCTGGGGAATTTCTGGAATAGCTCCCCAGCGCAGGGGATTCAGCTTTTGTTTCCACGTTTTTTTCTCTTGTGGTGGCAGTCCTGTGGCGGTCGTACCAACGCTCGCGTTGGTGGCGTTGGTTTGGATGGCCGTTAGCTCGTTCTCCTCAGGGTTTCCGGACGCTGCGTGCGACTTTTCATTCTCGACGCTCTGCGACTCAGCGCTGTCTCTGTGGTTGTTGGGCTGCGTGCTGGGCGCATCGACAGCGGAAGCGGGCTCATCCTGCAGAGCGGCCGTGGCTGCGAGCGCATCCGGGGTCTGAAGATCCTTTTCCGGGTGATCGGCCATTGTGCAGCCGTTGTCCGAGACTCGCGGCTAGATTTATGCGGTACAGCGGAAGCGGTTGAAAGCCACTGTTGAAGAAGTGAGGCTCGACCAACAAGCCACCCCATGTAGCAGGCGACGTTTGTTCGGCTGGCGGTGTCTTCAATTCCGTTTGGCGCAACGGGCGTCCAAGAGGGCGACAAGGTGTAAGCTTTCGTCTGGCGCTTGGCCAGAATACAACGAGCAGCGGCTGGAAAGAAGGGGTAGAGTCGTACTCGGATTCCGCGTCGCTGGCAGAAATATTGTTCCTGGGAAGAAAGGACGGGACGCAGGAAAATCATAGACAAGTCAGCTGCGAGAGTAGCAAATTAAAAACATGCCGGTACGGCACCGAAACAGCAACTGGTACCCGGTCATACTGTCCGGGCCTAGGCAAAGTCCGTCCGCAACTCGCTAAATAGTAGCGGTCGCCACGAATCCACTCCGCAAAACGGGACTTGCTAACTTATTTAGTTACCTTCAGTAATTAGAAGGAGTGGTATAGGTGTTCCAAGGCACCGGGAACTGGCACTAAAATGCTTACTTATTACTGTAAATTCTGGCGTTAATTGGACGAGCGTTGCGAGCCCGAACAAATGGTCTGCCAACAGAGCGCCACCACACCACGATCTGTGTACGGTACCCTGGGTGCCTGCCTGGGGCGATTCTCTGGGGTCGTTTAGACAAGCCAAGCCAAGCCCGATCCCCCGCATTGCGCACAAGGAGGGTTGCCTCCCCAAGCCAGAAAGCAAGGCTGTGCCGTGGCCAAGCATGCGCAGGTTCAGCTTCATTCTCGCGTGACAACACACGGCTTACCTGTTGCTCTCAATAGCGACCCGCGCACGCTCACCAGAGCACAAGTAGGTCGTGAATGCAGTGTCTCATATGAATCTGACAGTGCAGAGAGCAAAGGAAGGTGCACAAGAGCGAGTCAGCATGTCTCTGCAAGGAGCAACTGTAATAAGCCCGGACTTGTTGGTTTAGGCTCGCTGCCGCTTCCGCACATTCAGACTTCCTTGACGGCAAAGTGCAGTGCACATCCTATCGCCAACAGTCATGGAAGAAGGTGTGGAGGGTACGAGATCCGGTCCAGTGGACCGCGGGCTCGACCCACTGAACCTTCATTGAATCACTGATGAAGCGAAGCGGCAGAGCGGTATGGCGGCAGCATTCATTTATGCCTGCCTCGTTGATGTGACAACTTCTCGTATGACGCGCCACCACCCGACATGCCGGAGGTGCCGGAGATGCGAGGATGTGACACTGGTAATCGACCAGTGATCAGGGCTGTATAGTTGCAGCTAACGCTGCCATTGTCAAGAGTCGATGAAGAGCGGGAAATCTCTCGGCCGGTCGGGGTTGGGCCAGCGAGTTCCAGCCCCAGAACCTGTCAGACAAACTTTGTAAGTTAGCGCCTCATCAGCGACGGAGTTTGCCCTGCAGACCACTTGAGTGTCGTGCGACGAGCCGCAATATGCCTCTTTGATTTGCTCATCATGGCCGAGGTTTCACAAATGTTTACAAAGGGACAGGCGACGTGCCGGTGCGATAGGTTAATACACCGTACCACTGATCATGCAGTCTGGTGGAGGTACCTAATTACTAAATATACAAACTGCTTAGCAAAGCACGGAGATTGTAGGCGCCGCGCACCGATCGCCCCATTTTGGCGGTGGGCTTTTTTCTGCCGTGACAGCTGGCAGAGCTTTTCCGTAGCAAGTGTCGGAACCGGCCAGCAAACAACGACCGGACGAGATATGTCAGCGCAGTAATCTCGAACAAGTCGTCGTCATCACCATGGCTACTACGGATGTGCCGAGTCTTGCGATTCCGGGCCGAGTCCTCGGCCCCGTGTCCAAATATGCGCCCGGCGCTGGAACACACATTTTTCAAGGGAATGTCGTGTCATCGTTGATGGGCAATGTCACGGTCGTCCCTCCCGCCAAAGCACCCGGCCCCGCGAAACGACTGAACAAGCTTACGGCGCCGGCCTCCGACGAGCTCTCTACCATTACAGTCGCACGACATGGCCGCAAGCGCGAGATTCTTCCCGACGTCAACAACATTGTGCTGGCGCGCGTGGTCCGCTTGATGCCCAAGCAAGCCATTGTCGTGATTCAGCAGGTCGGTGACACGGTGCTGCAGACGGAGTGGCAGGGCGTGATTCGCGTGCAGGACGTGCGTGCCACGGAAAAGGACAAGGTCAAGATATCCGAGTCGTTTAAGCCTGGCGATATTGTCCGGGCCCAAGTAGTACGTGGCTGTTGATTCTCCAAGGGGTATGCGGATTGAGATATGGGTCATGCTAACGAGAATGTATAGATTTCATTGGGAGACCAAGCCAATTATTACCTTTCGACGGCGTCAAACGATCTCGGCGTCATCATGGCGACCAGCGAGGCGGGCAACGACATGGTGCCCGTCAGTTGGAAGGAGTTTAAGGATGTTGAGACGGGCGCAAACGAGCTGCGCAAGGTTGCCAAGCCGAGTTGAGGGACTACTCGAGCTTTGCTGTATTTGAACGGCGAGAATATATGCGCTGTCGTCGAGCAAAGAAACACTTTGTCGACTTTGACGACTTGAGCGCAAAGGGCGAGGCGGGCAGGGCGACAGCAACCGCGTTGCTGGGCTGCAGTCCGTCCAATGAAGATTCCCAAAGCCAGACTATTGGACCTTGAGCGTGCAGGGTTGTGAGGGCCTTTGCTTAGTTTTCACTCGAACACATTGAGGTCCTTTTCACTTTTCAACGGAACTGGTTGACAAGGAGTCGAGCGCCTGCACTTGGGCCGGGTTGCGCCGACTCCATCATGGCGTCGCAGACACGCGCACGCACCTTTGGGGGAAGGCTCTGTGACGTCTTTCAAACCGATGCGCCATACTGATTCGAAGAGAAGATGCGCCGGGGGGTTGAAAGAAGTACTATGCTTCTGGATGATGAGCCGAAGTAGAAGAAATTGATCAAGTTCAAAGAAGCAATGAAAACTGTTTTAGCCGTGCTGACCTTGTTATTCCCGAGCGAATATTGCTAGAGATTAGTGGTGCGTTTAGGCCATCGCGGTTTGGTACCTCCTGCATTCTTGGGCAGGTTCTGGGTGCCGCGAGAGGATGTGCAGGGCCATAACGCGCTAAAAAGAGGCTAAAAAAGAGTCCACCGTGGCCGCGACTCGGCAAGCTCTAGCCCCTGCAGCGGATTCGAGCGTACATTCCTGACGCGAGGGCACGGATAAGGACGCCTAGGGCATGAAGAAGCTGCAAAAAAAAAAAAGGAGGAATGGTCGATTCGAAAAGAAAAAAAGACAAAAGGGAGAATAATAGAGAACAAAGAACAGAAGAAGACGAAAAAAAAAAAAAATCCTCAGCAGGCGGCCTGCCTTTAAACCAGCCCATGTTAGGTAGTTGACTCAGGCCAAGCTTTGACAGTACAAAGACCCATCCGTCATCCACTGCCGGCCCGTTTGACGTCGCCGCACCGAGGCTTGTCATCTGCACAAACGCTTTTAACGGCTCCAGCTTATTGACTGCTGGCCCACGCCACAGCGGATATCTCATCTTAGCCGTCCTCGTACAGACCCTCTGTCGCTCCGTCGTTTGCTGTCCTTGTTGTCGTCGTCACCATACATTTATGAATCGAGTCGACAACTTTTCTCCCTCGACTGCCCGTCCGGAACCAAGCCGCCAGCCACTCTGGTCACAAACTATACACCCCCCCACATACGAAGCACCATCATGTCGGCAACAATGGTCGCTACCGTCGCGCAACAATCTATCAGCATCAAAGGCAGCGCCGCCTACAACTCCCACTGCCCGAGCTGCGGCTCCGACGTGCCGCTGCCACCGCCGCCCGAGGACCTTGCCGCTGCGCAGGCACGCATAGCCGAGCTCGAGGGCGAGGTGCGCGCCCTAAACGACAAGGCCGCCATGGCCGTCAACCGCTGGGCCGAGTACGAGGTCGAGTTGGCCCGCCTGCGATCCTCGCCGCCGCGGCGCGGCCCGATATCAGCAGCGCAGAGCCCGACGACGCGCAGCAGCCCCTCGTCCTACCTGCAACAGAGCACCGAGCGCATCTCGGCGCTGCTCTACTCACGCAAACCGTCCACCTCGACCCTGCGCGGGGGCCAGCCGCCGCCCACGCTCCAGACGACGATGCCCGGCGGCGGCGGCGGCGGCGGCGGCGATTCGCTGCTGGCCACGCCTACGACGCCGACCACCGCGCAGCACATGACGGAGGACCTCCTCGAGGCGCTCACCCGCGAGCAGGGTCTGCGCCAGGAAGCCGAGGGCCGCCTCAGCGCCACGAGCAAGGAGATGGAGGAACTGAGCGCGGCGCTGTTTGAGCAGGCCAACGAGATGGTGGCGGACGAGCGGCGCGCGCGCGCCAAGCTCGAGGAGCGCGTGGGAGAGTTGGAGAAGCGGGATGCGGACAAGAAGAGGCGGCTTGATCGGCTGGAGAGCGCGATAAACCGCATCGAGCGTGTCAAGAGCCTCCTTCGCGAATGAGCGGCTGGGGTTATACTCTTTAATCATGCCTACATTACGACATATCACGACAAGGGATCAAAGCAGCAAGATTCATCTCACAGAGATGACACAACCCAGGGGATTTTGATGTTCCCTCAACAAACGTTGCCCTTTTGCACATCGAGATGGCTCTTAGGCTCTTTCGCCATCTACCATTGGAACTGGTGGCGCTCTTGGTCGGCACGGTTATGAAACACGACGAACCTGCATTGGATAACAAAACAGCCGAAACACCGGAGCGCATCCGCCGTGGAAAAACATACTCACCATGTTTCACCAATTTTCTTTTTCTTCAGACTCGTTGACGAGTTTTGTTCCAGAGACTGTGTTTGGCTGAATCGAGTTTCGAACACACATTCATGATTCTAATGCAGTTGCCGAGGTGATTGGCACTGAACCTTATACCACAATACCAGGCAGGGCTTGGGATTTTGATTTTTTTTTTTAACTTATCAGTATGGGAAGGAGGGTTTTAAGCATAGCATTGCGAGGGGAGACTCTTGATTTTTTCGGGGTTGGTTCTGGGCTTCCAAAATGAGCAATTTTCTTGTGTTGCTTGTTACTTTAATCAGGAGAGACAAAGAGGTCTTTGCCAAAAAATACAGACTTGTTGATCACCATGTTCCTTCTTCGTTTGCCTCTGCTTCTGATTCGCAGTTTTGAGGCGAGTGTTTTGTCTCGGTTTGACAACATGTCGGGCAATGGCGCTGAGCGTTGGTCATGGTGCAGTCATTATCGGCGGATAATCCCCTGTATACATTTGATTTAATGTAAAGCACAAGGAGAACCTAGTTCGGCTATGGCCAGGGGTAAAGACACGGGTTTTTTTTATACACAGGCACGCCCACCGAATCTACCCGAGTTGAGTCCTTTGGCAATATATATCAAGCTTCTCCGTTCGCTACTTCTGGCTCAGGTGGTGCCGTGACAAGTTCACAACATGCTTCAATATATTGCTTTTTATGACTGAATATGCTCAAATCCCAGAAGATGCCATATCCAAAAAGACTTGCAGCCCATAAACAACTCCTTGCAATTGGTATCTCGCTACTCCTTCGCCATCTGGTCCATGATCCACTTCTCCAAGCCGCCTTTTGCGATAATCTCCTGCAGGTTCGCGGGGAACTCGCCCACCTTTTCCTCCCACTGCTCGCCGCCCTCGCCTTCCTGGACCTGGACGACACTGCGTGCCACGTCCCAGGTGAGGGTCCAGCCCGTGCGCCGCGTCGTGACCTTGTCGGTGAAGACGGCGCGCAGGCGCTCCACCAGCCGCGGGACCTCGAGGCCCAGCAGCCCGTTGTTGATGCTGTTGCGGGAAAAGATGCTGCCGAAGCTGCCCGACACGACCAGCGGGATCTGTTTGGCCAGCAGCGCCGTGGCAGCCTGCTCTCTCGACGAGCCGCAGCCAAAGTTGTAGCCCGACACCAAAATGTCGTTGGGCTTGGCAACGTGGCGAAACGCGGGGTCGTAATTCTCCATGCACACCTGAGCCATGGTCTCTTTGGTGAGGTCGTCCTGGTACGTATACTTTCCGGCGTAGATGTTGTCCGTGTCCAGATTGTCCATGTCGCAAAAGACAATTTCGCCGGAAATCTTCTCGGGGAAGCCGGACAGGATCTGGGTACCGCCCTGGGCGGACTCATCGCCGCCGGCAGAGGATTCGACACGGTCGATGAGGGATTCGAGCTGCTCGAGGACGCTGCCGAGCTGGCTCTCCGTCGTCTCGGGCGCGCCAGTGCCGTACCCGTGCTCCACGCCCTTGTAGTCTTCCGGCACCGTGTAGGCGTCCGTCCCTGAGATGAAGCCGTTGAGGGCGCTGGCGGCGACAACCTCGGGGCTCGAGAGGTAAGCCAGCGCATCCCGGCTGCCCATGCGTCCCTTGAAGTTGCGGTTCGAGGCAGAGATGCCCACCTCGCCAGGCTCCAAGAGACCGGCTCCCATTCCAATACACGGCCCGCAAGCAGCGGGCAGTTCGATGCTGCCAGCCTCAAGCAATGCTTGCCAGTCGCCTGCATCCTCTGCAGCTTCCTGCTCGCGGGCCGAAGCCGCGGCGATGTACAGCTTGACGCCGTCCGCAATTTTGGGAATCTTGCCGCCGTTGGCCTTGGCCGCATCCTTGAAGACCTTGGCAGCAGCTGCGAGATCAGAGGCTCGGCTGTTGGTGCACGACACAATGTAGGCCTTGTCCACCTTGATCTTCTTGGGCGCAAGCTCGTTCAGAGGTGTTGAAATCTTGACAGAGTTGGGGCCTGAAACATATGGTGAGACGGTGGAAAGGTTGATATAAAGTTGCTTGGCGTATTGAGCGTTCGGATCGGCCCTAGGGGGATTGGCGTAGAGCTCGTCGACCTTTTCGTGCGTGATGCGCTCGATAGTATTGCGTTCGGGAAACATGGCCGCCTCGGTCGCCTTGTAGCGGAGCCAGCGCTCCAGAGTCTTGTCCACAGGGAACTGTTGCAAACGCTCATTAGCAATGACCGACACTAGAGATGAGATCAATGACGTACCAGCCCTGTTAGGGCACCCCATTCGGTACACATGTTGCTAATCGAGATTCTATCGTCAATCGGAATGCTTGCCATGGTCTCTTCGGATCCGGAGAACTCGACTGCGTGATTCAGCACATCGCTTTGGAACAGTCCGCACAGTGCGACAATGACATCTTTTCCGGCAACACCAGGAGGAAGGACACCAGTGAAATTGACCTTGGCTACCGGGGGAACTTGGAACCAAGTTTGGCCGGTCGCCCAAATGCCCGCGGCATCCGTCCTCACCACAGAGAATCCGCCGGCGCCAAGCGCAGAGTAACTGGTTGAATGTGAGTCGGACCCAACACAGAGCTTGCCTGGCCAAACAAATAATTCCTCAATCTGATGACATGTCAGTATTTCAGTCTAGCCTCGGGCAAACTAGACGACAGACCATCACCTGATGAGATATTCCGTGTCCCGCAGGGTAGAAAGCCACGTCATTTTGCTCTGCAAAAGCTTCAATCATTTTGTATTTTTTGAGGTTGGTCTCCGATTTGTTCTGCACGTCGTGATCGATGGCAAACACCATTTGCTTGGGGTCCTTGAGACCCTTAAAGTCCGGCCACTTTAATACCTTTCCCATCACGGCAGCCGTATTGTCATGTGTGAGTAATCTCCATGGTTTGACCGAGACGAACGACCCGCTTCGCACAGTCTTCCCTGCCGGCAGACCGACGGCGTGGTCCTGAATGATCTTTTCAGTCAGAGTCTGGGGCCCTCTCTTCTCCTCGGCCGGTGGAGCAGCCCAAGAAGTCTCGGCCAGAGTCGCGCGGTTGGCACTTGTTGTTCCGATGTTACGGTACTGGCATTGCACGTGTCGAGAAGCGGACGCTGTGGGTTGAAGACGCTGGCCGGAAATCGCCGTGGTCGCGATAGGACGTCTGGCTCGGCTAAGCATGCGCGCCCATTGCGCAGAGGCGGCGACCTGTAAAGGGAGTTAGCAGAAATAATGGACGTTTAGAAAAAGAAAGAAATAAAAAAAGACGAACCGGTCTGTACGACATGGCGCGCAAGGCTCGACAGGTCGCAATTGAAAGAAATAAATAAAGTGAAGCTTTAGATGAAGTTTGGGAAACAGGCTGACTCTGACAAGTCTTGCGCAAAGCCGAAGACGGAGCCGGGTGGGGCCTTGAAATTGGTAAAAGTCAAACTCTGATTCGTCAGATCAGTGTCGAGCAGGTCCCCGTCAGGGAATGCCATATAAGTGAACCTTGCATATACAGTAATTAGTTTGTTGACGTACTTTTAACAGTTGTTCTAAATGCAAAACAGCAAGAGATTATGCTAGGCATTGCCTGCGATTAGGTAGTTGAAGAGATTCTAAGCAAAAGGCGCTTGGAGACCAGTATCAATCAATATTGAGTTGGCTATGCTGTAGAGTACCTCCAAGTGTGTCACAGGATACGCTGTCTCCTCATATCCTCGTAGAAGCGTCCCGCCAGCCGTCGTTCATGCACTGGCTGTGTTTTTTTATATTATAAAATAGAGGGTAATATCTTTAAATTTCCAACATTTAACTAAATAAATCTACGCGCTTTACGGATACACTCTCTTAGTAATGTTAAATTTGCAGTTGTGGGGTCCTACTATAAATGACTGTTATTGTTAGCACAGCTTCTCAACTCGTGGCGCAACATCTCTCTGCACCCGGGAACGGCAATTACCTCATTGAAAAAAAACTCTTCTCTCTTTGGCTGTTTCCATTTTATACTCCGAACCAGCTCACACAACGCAACTTTGAGCTCCAATTGTGCAAAAGTGCTGCCCAAACATCGGCGACTGTGTAGACTGAAAGGCACGAAACAGCCGCGCGCTTGGCTCGAGCGAGCCATGCTCTTGATGCTGTCAATGTCATGGCCCCATCTGAAAGGATCGAATTCTCTTGCAGACTCTCCCCAGACCTGCGGGTCGGTTTGAACGGCAAGAACGTTCCATCCCACCATGGTCCCTGTCGGTAGCAATATTTCGGAGCCAAGCTGCATGGGCTTCACAGTCCTGCGGTTCGTCAGGGTCCCCAATGGGGGATAGAGCCGCAGAGTCTCATAAATGACAGCGGCAAGCAATGGGAGGCGGTCAAGATCCGCGGCGGAGTAGTCTGACGGCAGCATCTTCATCACTTCACCATGCAGCTGTTCTTGAATGTCGACATGGACGGCGAGATTGAACATGGCTGATTGCAACGCTGCTTCAACATTCTCGTGGCCCGCTACAAGAAGCTGCTTGAGATTAGACCGATAATGAAAGTCGGATAGCTTTCCAGAGTGGCGTGCGCGAACCAAATGGTGCACCATCTTCAGCTCCTTGGTACCAGATGCTGGAAAATTGCGGCTCTCGGCAATGTCGACCAGAGTGTCCTCCAGCTGCTGGATTATAGCCGCGGCCTTGCTGTAGCTGGCTGGCCGCCAGGGTAGAGAGAAAGCCACATTGAAGATGACCATTGCTCTTGCCATCCAACTCGAGCTTTGGAGGGCAGTTATCTTTTGTGCCGACGTTTGTTCAAAAGACAGAGGCCACTCGTCTATATCCATGAAGTAATGTGAGTAAATGGTGACGGCCCAGCGCCAGATCAAGGAGTCAATGGATATTCCCACATCGAAGACGTCCAGTTGCTGCTCCTGGTGAAGCCTATTTGCAAGAGAACAAGACTCGGATCTCATGAAATCGATTGCGAAACGTTGCAATAAAGCTGGTTTCAGGATGTTGCAGAAATCAGCGTGGAGTTGGCCGTCAGAGTCTATGATGTTCTCTCCAAATAGCAAACCACCATTGCTGCGAGGAACCCGTGACCATATTCCGCTCTTTTCTAGGTCTTTATTCGAATCCTTAAAGACTTGCGCCAAATAGTCTGGGCGTGAGATGACGATGCTCCAGCAGCTTCCCTGCCAGACTGCCACGGCGCCATGCTTCTCCGCCTGCGGGCGCACTTTGGTGTTATAAAAGGCGATTCGAGATTGTCCAAATATCTGATTGTATGCCTGCAGCCAAAGTGGAATGACGGGGACGTTTCGAGGAAAGTCTCGCGGTCGCGACGTCAGAAAGGCCACGACTGCGCACGGCAACAGAACAAGAAGAACAATAGACACCAAGTAAAACATTTTTGCAAACTTGTTTTCTGTGACGCCTGTTGTCGATGGATCGAGCATTTCACTTTATACACTTACTTGCAGAACGCTCCGTACCAGGGCGCACGGGATGGTGTCCACCACAATGATGACTCGGAATTGAAGCGCCCCGTATCCGTACTTTGGTGGTGTTCATGTTGTCATGGATGAATTCGCTCAGTCATGCGTTGCTTGTCTCAAGCTGCAACACAAAGCTGCATGTCTCACAGTTGCTAAAAAGTGGCTGATCAATAGGTGTGAGACCAGCTTCCGCCTCTTCCCGCAACATTCACGGCTATCCTGTCCCAGTCAATGACGTCTGAAGTATCCGGAGGTACTTGTACTTTGGAGAAAAGCAAACACCAGCGACGGGCTTTCTGGACCAGCCTCCTTCATCATTATTTGCCTCAAGAATCCATCAGTGCCTCTCTATTGCGCAGTTCTTTCGTTGGCAAGACAGAGAAGATGAGTATCTGGCGCGAATTGCTGACTGCCGTACTGGCCGGGGCACTGGTATATGTCGGTGCAACTCTCTGGAGATATACCGTCGCATTAATGCTGACAGAATACTCAGGCAGCTTTGAAACCAGTCACGAGGCCAATTGCGAAAATACCTGGCCCTTGGTACTCGAATTGGACGAGTGCCGTGCTGAAATACAAGTGGCTCACCGGTCAAAGACCTTTATATGTTCATGACTTACATCTCAAATACGGTACGTGAGGAAAGACTGAGGAAAGCTTTGCCTTTGTATGGGGCACAGTCACTAAACTGATCCAACTCAACAGGCCCGGTGGTCCGCATTGCCCCTGATGAGGTGGACGTGACAGACATTGACACTGTAAAAGATATTTACGACAGCCAAGAAACATTTAAAAAGTCGTCATTCTATAGGAAATTGACAGCTGTCCGCACACCTGTTCTTTTTGCCCTCTCTGATGTTACCACGCACAGGCGACTGCGGCGGCTTATGAGCACGCCTCTTTCGGTATCCTCTCTGAAGACACAGTTTCCTTTGGTACAATCACGAGTTGAGCTATACATCAACAAGGTCAAAGACGAGAAGATGTCTAGAGGCGTTGCAGACGTGTTCAAATGGAACATGTTCCTGGCCACTGATGTCGTTGGCGAACTGTCTTTCGGGACATCGTTCAATACACTCGAGCTGGGCAAGGTAAGCAAGTACCTGACTTGTATCAAGCATCATGTATCGGGCTATGCTGATACTCACGGTCATTTTTCAATAGAAGAACGACTATGTGAATCTCATAGAGAGTATCGGGCCGATGGGTGCTCTACGGAGTGCATTCCCTTGGATGGCGTCACTAGCCTTTACCCTGCCTGTTCCAGTCTTTCGATCTGTAGCAGATGCATCGAAGCGGATACGTCACTACGCTCAAGAGTCCTTGAGCCGGTATTACAAGCTCGCGTCGTCGGACGCAGACGATTCACACCACACCTTGTTTACAAAGCTGCGCCGGTCGGAGCAAAACGGAGAGATCTCATTCGAAGAGATCTGTGCCAACGCACAGGGATACATCTTGGCTGGCAGCGACACAACAGCGAGCACCCTGACGTATCTGATTTGGTCCGTCTGCCGGCGACCGGACATCAAAGAAGAGCTGGTCAAGCAGCTCAAGACCTTGCCGCCCGAGTTTGACGACGACAGCCTGCGTAACTTGGCAATTCTGGGCAACGTTATCGATGAGACGCTCCGACTCTACCCGGCAGCCCCTTCAGGTCTTCCTCGCGAGACCCCTCCAGAAGGAGCGAACATTGCGGGCTACCGAGTCGACGGAGGCACCGTACTCTGTGCACAACCTTACAGCATGCATCGAGACCCGGTCGTGTTTCCGAATCCTGAGCACTTTGACCCCCATCGCTGGCAGGCGCCCACAAGGGCCATGATGGATGCTTTCATGCCATTTGGCAAGGGTCCTAGGGGTGAGTGGTGAAGGAGCCAGCCGGGCGGGGAGTGATGTACTTACTAACAAGCGTGGCATGCAGTGTGTATCGGTATGAATCTAGCGAGGATGGAGCTTCGCGTAGCGACTGCGAAATTCTTTTTGGAGTTTCCAAACGCCATTGTGTCGACTCGCGAGGGATTCTCGAGTAAAGATATGCAGCGAAGGATGTTTTTTGTTTCCAACCCTGCCGGGAGACGCTGCCTTGTCGAAGTGTGAGGTCAGCAGAGTGATGGGATGTGATGCAATGATGTTGTGCTGTCTCTGATACTCTATTATACACACTATTTAGTAACTGTTGACTAGCTGTGATATTTGGTAAACATGAAAAGTGAATCATATTTCCTACTCTATGTGGCTATCCCAGAGGAGGGTTGGGAGTTTGCGTTGGGGCTTGGCTGGACATTGGGGCATCGTGCTAGCTGGGTACTGCGAAGAGACATGTATCAGTTTACTAGATTCAATAGTTTGTTTAGCAAATTTAAAGCTCGAGCGGAGAGCGGAATCATTTCGGACGGATCTTGGTACATGGCCAGTTTGCTACTTTGGCCACGGGTCAAGACACGCACCACTATTCCAGAGGATGCAGAACAGTTTTACAACATGGAATTCTCAACAGAACGGAATTTATTATAGTACTAAGACACTATAAAAGAGTTTCTCGATTGATCCAATGAAATAGGATTCAGACAGTCTTTAGCCGAAGCGCTACTTGGACGGTGGCGCGAGCGGCGAGGTGACGAACGCGAACAATCTCTCCAGCCAGGATCGCGAATCGACATCCATCTGCTGGCTCGCTCCACCAATCGGATACTCCTTGGTGTGCTTCCACGGGAAAATGTGCAGGTTCTGGGCATTGAGCAAGTTGACGTACTTTGCAAACGCGCTCACCATGGCCAAAAGGTCCTCCCGCGCCTCTTCCTTGTTCCTGTTCTGGAGGACAGACTTCTTGATCATGGCCATGATGGCCTCGTGCGTCGAAAAGAGGTAGTTTGCTCCCGTGTAGCCGACAAACTCGGAGGGCACCGAGGCAAAGACGGTGTAGAGCGCTGCGAGCTGTTCCAGGTCGAAATCGGGCTGCGTGGCTGCAACTTTGAGAATGTTGTTCAAGACGTTGTAACCCAGAGGCCGGATTTCACCATTGATGAATACCATTGTCGCAAAATATGATCCTTTGGAGCCTGCTAGGGAAGGAGATAGTCCCTGATGAACTTTGGCGAGATCCTTGGATATTCCTGACCAGGAGGCTTCAGTCTGAGAGCGGTAGAATTAGTACAAGAAGAATCAGCCAAAAAAGAAGAGAACAGAAAAATGGAGAAGCAAAGAAGGAAACGCCCATGAAAGAGCATGACAAGTTAACAGGCTTGAACTAAGGCCTCATAGCTGCTGTTTACCTCTTGATGGATTGCTGCCACGAGGTCTCGGACCTCTGGCGAAACCCCAGCTCTTTCGAGCGCGAGGGGGATCCGGCCCTTTGGCCTGGTTTGGCTGGCATCCCAAACAATCACCTCAATGACTTGCTTGGTCTCGTTGCAGGCCTTCCAGATGCCCCGGCCCGCGGTGCGCAGCTTCTCCATGTCCTCCGGGACAATGTTTCCGCACGGCGCGGCAGGCAGGTACTCTGTGAGCGGGCCATACTTGACAGCCAGATGCTGGAGTCCCGAGAGGAAAACTGTGCCGTCCGGCTCGGTGGTTCGGTCTGGGACTTTGTAATCTGCCTTGGTGTACTGAAGCGACACAGTTGATTATTGACATTAGTCGATTTTTGTTTTTGGGGATGGGGGGGGGGTTTCTTTTCTTTGGGAAAGGGTGTATCACTTTTGCTACTTACAATGAGCTTCTCCGTCGGCACCAGATGGTAAAGGTGGTCTCCAGACACAAGGGCGTGGTTTTGGAGAGAGCGATAGGGTAGATTCTCGTAAAGAAGGTCAACCAAGGCCGGATTAACATCGTGACGCATCTCAGCCGTGACGGTAATGTTGAGCTGCGGCCAGCAGATGTTTATCCGACGAGTAGATACCATTGTTGCGGAATTGTACGATTGAAGCTCAAGTATAAAGCAGTGACAAGATAAGAGCACAAGGCAAGTAGTAATCGTCTCAAGTCGGGTTAAGCTCGCAGCTTAACAAGTTCTTATACTCGACAAAACTCTAGCTACAGCGGCCTATTCGCCTATCCTAGCCCGACTCCGTTCAATTCCCCACGATGAACTGTCCGTAAGCAGAACTGCAGTATCGACGTTCCCGATCGTCGATTCACAAGAAAGTGAGCCCCGGAGGCGAAGCAATATTTCCAAGCCGTATTCTGTTACAAGACATGTTTAACATGACTTGGGACTACCAGCCGAGACAAGAGTTCAATGACACTTGCGCAGTCACCCGGCGATAGTGTCTTGAAACTGGGGATCGCTTGGGATGTGAGGCGGCTCCAGAGAGTAATCCTATCCACTTATAACCAGGCCGTACTACGATACACAAATGCAGGGATTATTGTCAGTATTACCCAGATCTTAGTGTGCTCGTGGATATTTTGGACAAAGATGATACTTTGATGAACTCGGAGACACCACTAGAGCCCAAGTACCTTGAGCGGCTCATACTATGATTGGTTATATCCTTGCGAGGGACCGCTCCGAGGTCGCCACACAAATACTTACCCACTGAAGCTATTTAACTAGTTAGTTAGTGATTGTCGAATAAATGTATGTTGCAACAGATCAGGACTTGCACGCACTTAACCTCGCACTCGCACGTGCCTCACGCTCGACATGAAAAAGAAAGAACCAAGAGATGAAAAAAAGAAAAAAAAAAAAAGAAAAAAGTCTAAACCTACTACTAATCCTTGAATCTGCAGGACTACGAAAATAGACCGAGCTCCAAAAGCAGAAGCCGTGTAAACTGGGCCGCCGATGCATAATGTTGACCGCTGGTTACAGTACGCCGACAACAGGAAGCTAGCATGATTTAAATATACAAGATAAATCTATTTTTCTCTTTGAAATGACTTGCTGATGCTCAAAGTAAGCCTTCTGTCTGCAAATAAGTGTCCGGTTGCCCCCCTGTCGCTCGAATAGCACAAGAGCGGCCTCGACCCAGCTCAAGCTGCAATGTTCCTCGTCGGTCTTCTTCCATCTCATCAAGTCGTAATGGTCAACCTACGTCATGCATGAGACGAAGGCTAAGCACGTCATGACCTAAATAGCTGCCCAGTCGTGCTGTTTCATACACTTGAGCGGCAAAAAGTTTCAAGCTGCGTGTCTTATATCCGGCTCGACAAGTACATGTACTTACTTGGTTCAGTACTTCTGTTGAGTACTTCTGTCGTGTAGCAGCCCATCCCCAATTTTTGCCGTGTATTGCGGCTGCTCATGTAAGTGTCGTTGCCAAGACTTTAGATGAAAGCTCTGATTGTAGGAACATCCCTGAAGAGGTTGCGATCGGTCTCAGAACCGAAGCGAGACATTACATCGTGCGCATGCACCTATTGTCCTAGTTGATCAGCACGATCTAGAATGTCCTCGCGGGCCGCACGATCGGCTTGCAAACAATAGCTCCACATCTTTGCGTCAGTGTACTTGTATAATTGCTTTTTCATTTCGATATTATGCCGGATGTTCATGTAGCCGATAGGTCTCACTTGGAATCTGTACGGATTACACGTTGTGATGTCTAGACGTCCACAAATTGTCTCCCGCCTCCTGTCGGACGATTAGCTGCCATCATCGTTTCTTGGAAACGAAACATCTTTCCAAGTAGAACCACTGCGACACTATTCATCTTCAGAAGCAAGCAACGCTCTGCCGTCATTTACTCTCTTCTGCAAATCCAATCAGAACCCTCAGCTTGTAGCGCTGATTGCCGAGAATACCTCTGTCGCATCGTGGCCCAGCCTACAGCGTACGCTGCCACTTCCTACCAACGTCAGAACCGCCGCCAGCCAGCATGAGTACGGCAACTTTTCCACAGGACCCAATACTGGTCCAGCTTCTCATTGCCAGTAAAAATGTTGCTGACCCAGAGCCCATGATTCACGATGTCATGGGCTACTCGAAAAGCTATGGGCATCTGCTTGGGGATATACTCGCCACGCGCCAGCGTCTCCTCCTGCAGCTTCCTGAAACAGTCGTGGACGAGAGAGGATTGCTAAAGGAAGAGTTTCCATACATGTTCCTATTTTACCGAAGCGCTTACGAGTTTTTGGTCGGCTTCTTCGCCATTCGTGCCCTTGGTGGCGCTGCCATGCCCCTCTGTAAGTCCGTGTAGCTACTTAATGATGGAGTGACGATAGAATGTAACTAATGAAGCTGATGTAGCCGAGGGTATCCTTCCAGAAGAGGCAAATTATTTTCAGTCAAAGACAAGAGCATCGTGCATCCTGTTTGGAAAGGGCTGTGATGCAAAGGTTGCTGCCATTTCCGCAGCAGTGCTCCAAAGCGATGACTCGCCTTTGTTTGCCTCGTGCTCCATTTGCACAAATGCCGAAGCGCAAGTCGCAGCCAATGTGGCAATCGACGATGCGCAATCTTTAGATCTCAGTGGCCCCGGTATCGTATTTCTCACATCAGGCACCTCGGGGCCTCCAAAGGCAGCTGTTCTTCCCAGGCGGAGTCTCGCCGTCAAGCGTCTTGCCCCGGCGGGAAGCGCCTCCCTCAACCACCGACCGGGCCATTGGATTGGTGGCGCGGATACAATGATTGAGCCAATCCTGACCGGACACACCTTGCACTGCATCGGCTTCAAAGCGACTGTGAACGACGTGTTGCAGGCTTTTGTCAACAACCGCATCACTCACGCCATGTTTGCCCCTCGCTCACTAGCAAGTCTGAAAGATGCCATCATCGGACCATCGGGCACCCTCTCTGATGATGTTAGAGCGAAATATTCCGACTTGTTCAGAGGTTTGCCGACAATTTTGAACGGAGGAAACTTCATTGATCCGGCCGTTGGCAGTTTCTGGGTCGACTTGACAGGTCGACCGCTCGAAAACTTTTACGCGAGCACCGAATGTGGCATAAGAGTGTGTAGCAGTATCTCTGGGCCTGAAGTATGTGTATTCTTCGTTTTTGAGACGCCATCTAGGGTTAACATCAGAGTACAGGGTTGTATCGGAGTCCCCGTTGAAGGCGTAGAGATGAAGCTATCTCGTGAGCCCGTGGGTGAGATCAGGCTCAAAAGCGCGACAATGTTTACCCAGTAAGCCATATCCCGAAAACCTCATATCCTGCGGCTACGTTGTATGCTTTTGTCCATTCTAAATGCGGCGGGTTCAGTTACATTGGGGACATGGACGCAACCCGTGCGGCCTTTGACGCGGACGGCTTCATGAAGACTGGGGACCTTGGGAAGCTCCAGGACGGCCAGTACTACATCCTCGGCCGTGAGAACATTGACTGTACGTCACCGCGATACGAATCAGACATCATCGCGCCCCAAGCTAAAACCTTTAGATATACGTTTCGGGCACTTGGAATTCCCAGCTGCTGAAGTGGAAAAAGCGCTTCTCAGCCTTCCGTACATATCGGAGGCCTGTGTCATTGGAGTGCCATTTCGCAATCCTCCGCAGGTATGCGCCGCGATAATCCGGGAGCACCCCGTGCAGGACAGCGACTCCGGCAGCTCAGCAGCGTCAAGACCAACAGTGGCGTCCCTGGGAGACGTCCGAAGCGCACTGCAGGTCTCCGGAGCACTGCCCCTCTACATGCTTCCGTTTCTGCTGCGAGTGCTCGGCAAAAATGAGGCGCTGCCACTGACACAGTCTAGCAAGGTGGCGAAGGGCGCAGCGTTGAAAGCTTTCTTTGGGGGGACCGGACCACACTCGGCTGACAGCCTGCCAGCGGAAGTCGAGGTCTGGCACTCGATTCCTGCAGCAGATAATCTAGGTGTTGCGGAGGGAGATGAGACCAGGAGAGCGTGGGATTGGGGCGGACTCCAGACGGTATAAAGTAATCCGTACGCTTATTATGATTGGGAATGTCGCTATCAGTAGCAAGTTGTACTGTTCCCATAAGACTGCATTCTATCGTAGGACCGCGTCGGTACCTTGCGCTGATGATAAGGCAAGTTAGCCTATTTCCAAGGACCGCAAAAGTCTCACATAATTGTCATTGTAATGGAAGTAGACATGTATGAATTCAACCATACACGGAATTCAAAATCGGGCACGAGAGCCTATCTGAATGCTCGAATAGCCCACGCTATGTGTGATGGAGAGAGTGATGATGTTGTATTCTGGAAGAGTGGGTGCCCACTAGGAGGTAGACGTACCTTAGTTAAGGGGTGGTGCCTGCCTGACAGCCTGACACTATGCCTCAGCCCGCCGTCACCCAGTTATTAGCGCAGGACTTACAAGTGCAGACCATCCGGGCGAGCATGTTCTGCACCTCACTGCATGGATTGCTCCATTACAGATGAGATAACAAGAAAAAAAAAGGAGAAAAGCGAAAAAAGGAAAAAGGAAAAATCAATTCCGTTCATTTTTTTTCTACCGCCTTTATCCTTCCGCCGCGTTCTTGGCCAGCATGCCCAACTTCTTTTTCAAAACCAAAAGTTTCAGGCACACGTGACTAGTTACAGCGAACCCCGTTGCTAGCCCGCCAGCTTCGTCATCGGAAGCGCCCCCAGCCTCCATCGACGACGCTTTCAACCCCCAAGACTGTAATTACAGCTCAAACTTGCATCAACACGACAGGCTTCAACTGACGACCCAAAACCGCGAGAATCACAGACCGCGTTAAAGCAGGAGCAGCAGGAGGTTTCGAATCCTACACGCCTGTTCCCACTCGACGATTACCCCAATCATCTATCGCTACCGCGCCCGGCATCATGGAGGAGGACCGTCTTTGGAAGTTTGCCAAGCCCGAGTGGCTCAACAGCATCCGCGCTCGTAATGCCGGCATCTACGTCGCCGGAGGTCTGGTATGTCTTCTCTTTTCTCATCCGCCGCCGCCATCGCCCAGCCCGCGCCGCCGGCGCATCTGATCTGGCCCGGCGCATAGCTCGCAGCTCCGAGCCAACCAGAAAGAGACCAAAAAAAGAAGAAGAAAAAAAGCACAGTCCAGCTAACCGCCGATCAAACCGTGTGAAACAGTTCTCCCTTGCCTTTTACACCATGCTTGACGCCGCCGTGTGGTCCAAATCGGCCAGCAACGGCTCCGACATTCACGTCAAGTTTGTCGACTGGCTGCCGCTCGTCTTCTCCTCGCTCGGCATGCTCATCATCAACTCGGTCGAGAAGCAGCGCCTGAGCGCCGACTCGTTTAGCTACAGCGGCTCCGGCGTCGCTTGGAAGGCCCGCGTGGTGCTGTTCCTGGGTTTCGCGTCCCTGGCGGGCGGCATGGCGGGCGGCGTGGCCGTGTTTGTGCTCAAGTACATTGTGCCGAGCGTTGGCTTCCCCGCGCTCGGCATGGGCATCGAGACGCTGGCTAGCAATGCCCTGGTAGGCTTTAGGTATGCCGGTGCTCCCTCATCTGATATGAAATCAGTCACATAACTGGAAACGGCAGCTAACTGTTTTGGCAGCTCCGTCGTGCTCTGGATTACCCAAAACATGGAGGACGAATACTCGTACAACCTCTCGCTTTGAACACCGACAAATGACGGCCAGAATATTGAGATGTGGGCATTCTCAATACGACTGTTCAAGGCAAGTGAATATTGCTCTTCTGGTAATTGTGTACGAGCTGCAGCTAGCTGTAGTTATGCGATAGCTGCTTGAATAGTTCTAGCATAGTTCTTTTGACAACATGAAAGCGTTGATTTTGGATACCCGGCAACATAACATGCTCATGTCCGCCATTTATCAGTAAATAACAGCTCTGTAGCGATATTCGCACTTCCTCTGACTGATGGTAACCAAGGGTCCTTGACCCCGTCTACTCGGCCTTGCCCCACCAAGTTGGCCACCGTCCACCGCCAATATCGTTGTTAGCGCCGGGCGGCCCGTCATACAACAACGACTGACCCCTGCTAATTTTCGAGCACATCTGCGCTGTACTTTTCTTGTTTCTTACCACACATCTCATAAACAAGCAACACAGCCTTCACGCTACATCTCGTATTAGATCAAAGTCGACAGACATGAACGAACGTAGTCGCGCCATCAGCGGCTCCCACCACCACCACCACCCACCACCGCTACAGCGCGCGCGGGCCGGCACAGTAGGCACAGCTTCGGCGGCACCATACCAGTCGTCCCAGGCACCGGCGGCGCCCGCTGCCTCGCGAGACCGTCTCTTTCGCAGCCATCTGATCAGGCGGCCCACTGGCGGCGCTGCCGCCGCCACCAGCGCAACGTCCTCCTCGTCCGCGGCGGCAGCGACGCACGCCGAAGCGGCGGCGCTTCTGGCGGCAGAGGAGCAGCAGCAGCAGCTCCAGGCGGAGCGGTGCGAGATTGTGGTGCGCAACCACAACGGGGATATTGATCTGGAGGGCTCGCCGGTGGTGTCGTTGGACGACATTGACGAGATGGCGCTCGAGGCAAGGCATGAGACGGAGCGTAGGTTTTGCCTTGTTTTGACCTGTCGGTTGGAAAAGAAAAAGAAAAAGATTAGGACTGATTTTGGAGCATAGAAGAGCGACAGAGATTGGCAGAGGCTGTGAAGCAGCATCGCATCAACCATACTGCAGTCCCTGACCAGCCCGAAGGTACAAACTCGGTTCCGGTATACGCTTTCCAACTCGACGCTGACACTGTGTAGAACTACTAGAGGCTGTTCGAGCAAGTCTACGCGCCAAGGTCAATGCTTTAGCTGACGACCACTGGATGTTTGACCCGGAAGATCCACCGCGAGGTTGAGAATTCCTTGTATCTTGCCTGCTATTTACATGCACACCACTAGCATGTCGATGCCTATCGGGGCTCTATTTTGACGCTCGAATTTACTCTATGCTCCAAGGACAAAAAACCAGGGCAGCAGCTAGTCCAGCGCCTCGGCCGTAGGCGCGCCCAGACCCGGTCTCCTCCTCTGCTGCTGCTGACCACCCGCGCCGCCCGCACCACCGCCTCCAAACAGGCCGCTCATCATGTCCATGAGCGGGTTGCTCTGCCGCGGCTTCTGGATCCCAAAGTACATTTCCGCAATCATCTCCAGCGCCTCACCCCACCCGCCGACCTCGTCAATCTGCGCCGCGTACTTGGACACCAGACCCCGATACACCTCGGGCGCGCCGCGCTGCACCGCCAGCAGCAACAGGCCTAGAAAGTTGAGCAGGGGCAGGCTCGGAAACACGCGTGCATCGGCGCCCGAAGCCGACACGTCCTCTACGCCCAGCGCCGGGTTGTCGGCGCGCAGCGCACTGGTGAATAGCTGGTAGCAGGTGTTGGCCGCGCGCACGTTGCCGATTAGCAGGTACGGCAGGACCGCGCGCGCGGCGTAGATGGGCGCCGTGTGCGCGTCAGATTCCTTGTACCAGGCGTACTCCATCTTGAAGAGCACCTCGGCCGAGTCGCGCGTGCCGAGAATGAGGTGCTTCTCGGCTTCGTATGTTTCGTGCTCGGCGGCGTAAAGGGATCCGGCGACGTGATGCAGCTCCGGGTCGCCGGCGGGGTACTCGCCAAACTTGGAGGACCATCTATCCGGCGGGGGTTTAGCATTTCGAATGTAACGTGTACATGAATCAAAGACGAATAGTCTCTGAAAAAAAACGTACGCCACTATTTCTGTAATGAATTTCTTGCGCGTAGGCTCCTCGCCGTCAAAGAGGCGCAGCGCCGTCAGCAAACGGCCCTTGTTCGTCGCGTCGGGCTTGAGCGCGGCCTGCTTGTAGACGTCGACCAGCATGACGCACAGGTCGCCGCCGCTGCCTCCCTGGCCGGCCTTGAGCAGCGACTGGGCCACGCTCGAGAGAATGTCAATGGCGGCGGGCCAGTTTTGCGTCTTGATGTGACGCGAGGCGGCGACGCGCGTCTGTTGCTGGGCCTCGTAGTAGTCACCGTCGGCAATCTTTTGCTGCAGCCGAGCCACGATGCGGTCGACCTTGCTCGCCATGGTGTCGTGCTTTCGTCGCGGGGTCTTTACGAATCGCCGAGGTGGGATGTAGTGATGTCAACGGAGCGATTGAGGGAGCTGTCAGGGCTGCCAGAGTGTATCCACTAGAGCGGTGGGCTCGCATTATTATTAGGTACATATGTACGTGTGACAGCATGATGGTTGGTCGGGGAGGATACAGAGTTCGACTCACCCAACCAAGTGCCCTGGAAATCAAGATGAAGAAAATTAAGCATCATCAAGATTCCCATCGAACTGACTCTTGTCAAACGGTCGGTGGTCCCCTTTTGAGCTTTGAAAGGTCCGTTGCTCCACGCCGAAGGTTCCGCGTTGTCCCTCAGCCGGGCCGCACTCTAGCTGGTGTGAAAACCTCGGATGCATTTTCCAGTAAGGCATTTTGCGAGGCTTTCCCGTTCTACTATGATTGCAGCTCCAAGCCAGTAACAGTCTGGCTCGAAATGGTTCGTGAAATGGTTCGAGAATGCGAACCGCTTACCGCGCCGCCTCACGCGTGTGTACATAACGCGAAGTTCGAGAAGGATGGACGATGCACAACACGAGATTGAGCAGCTCGCTTTCGATATAAAAAGCTTGGGGACCCTAATTACTAACTTGCTATAGACCTACCCAAGGGTCACTGGCAAGTTACATGAAACGCAGAAGGCAAAGGGCTCATCGGGTAGCAGAACATCTACGCATGAACTTTTCTCTCGTGAAGAAAATGATAGATTCAGTAGCGGGATCAGATTGTAAACCTTTGCCAATAAGGAAGCTACCGCATTGCCTGAACTCGGCGGAGATGAAGTTCTAGAAGGCTCGCAATCCAGAAAGCTCGAATCTCTGATATCTCTCCTTGACAACTCCGTCAACATGTTCCATTCGATAACTGCGGCGACAGTCGAACTCTTGTACTCCGCCGCAGACGACGGGCAGCGCCATCAGAGGATGCAAACCGAGAGCAGGAAGCGTGATCCCCAAGAAATTTCGATGTCATCTATAAGTTGTATATTCAAGGGGTATCGCCGAAATTAAAAGTTGAAGAGGTAGATCTTCAGTTGACAAGTCTCGGCTTAATAATTAATGCCACTTGGTGTAGGGATCGCCCGCAGCGGATACCAAAAAAGCGCCAAGTGGGGCCCAAAGCTTGGCTTTATAAGTCTGATTAAAATTTCCCGTTGACATCATCCCGCGCGGATAGTGTAGTGGTTAGCATGCGTGCTTCCCAAGCACGCGTCCCGGGTTCGAATCCCGGTTCGCGCAACTTTCCTCTACGCTGCGTACAGATTTCTCTTTTTGCCTTGGGATTCAACATTCGTGAATGCTTCAAAAATCAATTCAAACAAAAGAAGCCTCTTTTTATGCCGACTAGGGCTGCAGAGCAGATTTTTAAAGTGGCAATCTTAGTAATGCTGGTGACGGTACTCGTCGATTCGGTCTCCGAGCGTGGGCAAATCACAGGCGCCGTAATCCATGCGTAATCAGAACTTCACCTTTTACACACTTCAAGCTGGTCGCCAACAATGTCGCAACGGCTCATGTTGCGGCAATTGACACGCCAAACATGGCAGTCTGTCAATAGGACCTCGCTTGCCTCTGCGGCAGCGTGTCGCGGCTTTGCCGCTAAGCGGCCGCCCCTGCCGACAGTGCCTACGTGCCCGTCGCCGACATGTGACTGCGCGGAGATGCCCGCGATGCCGGAAGGGCTCGACATTGATCACAAGAGCCCAATGAATGGCGTTATTGCGGGCTACGCAGAGCAGGTGCTCATTTGTACCGGCAAAGATGACTGGCCGTCTAAAATTGAAGAGGAGAATGGTGGCGACAATTTGGCAGCGGATTTGAAGGAGCTGTTTGGCCGCGGTGGCACATATGCTGATGTTGGTTGATGCTTGGTATTTTTTGCTCAGAGATTGCACTTACTAACTTTGAATAGCCATTTCACAACATTGCGCTTATCAACAGTTCATTGCCCAGCTCAGTCCCGCCACGGGCAGAGGTACAGAGTACGTCCGTCTACCTCTTGCCCAGTTTCAAATACGTGCCTTTTCTACCGCGCGTCTCGTTTGACCACGTTCAAGCCCTGGCCAAGGGCTATCTACTGCCGGAGAAACTGCATTCCGCCCACGACGGCCTCTCGCCCGTGCATCGCGACATTCTCACCCGCAACGATGCCTACCAGAGTCTGCTCCACGGCGTCAAAGATGTGACCGACACTCTTGTTCTCATCTGCGGCCACGGTGGACGAGACATGCGCTGCGGTATTCTAGGCCCCCTCCTGCGCGACGAGTTTGAGAAGCAGCTTGAGCGCAAGGGTCTCGAGGTTCTGCAGGGACCGGCACAAGCCCAGGTCGACACGGGAGCACAGCAATTAGAGGGCAAAGTCAGTGTGCCGGAAAATACAGCAAGAGTTGGGCTGATAAGCCACATTGGCGGACACAAATTCGCGGGCAACATCATCATTTATGTCCCTCCAGGAAAGAGAATGGCGGATGGGTCAGTGCATCCATTCGCGGGCCACGGTTTGTGGTATGGCCGAGTTGAGCCAAAGCACGTGGAAGGCATCATAGAGGAGACCATTGTCAAAGGGAACATCGTGGCAGACATGTTTCGAGGTGGCATCGATCCAGAACGACGCATCCTGAGGTTATAGGCAATACGGAGCGATTAAATAGATGCATATTTAGAGACAGTGTATTATAGAGAAAGATTTTGTATGAATAGCATCGGTCTCACTGCTACTCTGCTTGAGCGGCGCCCATATTTCTTTTGCAAGTTTTCTTTTATTCTCTGCTTATTTATTCTCTGCTTATACTTGGCGTTGGACGGGGTCGAACCCTGGCTCACAGTGGCTTGGCCATAGCTGCCTTTTACTCTGCATCTCGAAATGAAGACGTTTTTATAGAATTAAGTGATGGAGTCTAAATTGGTTTCAGTTCTTACTTTATTATTATTAATTTAGCGGCAGTGGTACTGAGTTGTGTTCGCTACGCTACATTGACGCCCGTTGATCAAGTCGGTGACTCAGCGTACAAACTTTCAGAAAACGATGGAGAGTGACATGGAGGTAGAATTAATCTGAGGGTATATCTCATGATAGTTGGAAACTATTTGGCGCACATGCCGGTTGTTGTATGTTGTAAGTCGCGGCTACACGTGACTCGGTGCCAAGAAAACGGCCTCATGATCATCATCTCAGCCTTGAAAAAACATGTCGGCCAGAAACGTACACTGACCTCGCCAATAATCCCTCCAGACTATAGTCAACAAACTTGGATTGAGAATGATTCGGCAATAACAATATCAGCTCGGAATACATAGCTTGGCCGGATTGTGATGAATGGTCCTCGGAGAGCAATAGGGGCGTGCGCCCGCAGCCTCACGGGACCTCCTACTTTACAGTCTCTGCCCCATTCACCATCTTCCATGGCATCATGCACGCGACAATTGTCGACTCGACGTCGTGTAAAGGGGCCGAGTAGACATCAGGGACTTGGAAAGAGGCCTCTACTAGCTCGCACTCTCAATCCTGCCGTGGCCGCGATACTACTCATCGGTGGCAGCGCCATATACTATCTCACCACGCCCTCGTCGCGAGAGAAGGTCCTCAACCAAGACACCTTTGTCCCTTATACAATTACCTCGCGAGAGGCCATCTCGGCGACATCCTTCATCTTTACCGTTGCGCCGCAGCATCCAAACCCGAGCCCGAGCTTCTTGACCGCCGACCCGTCCAAGCCCGCGGCATGGCGCTACCCGCTCTGGTCCGTGGAATTCAAGCAGCCAGAAGTGCAAATCGCACGAAACTACACGCCCCTCCCGCCTCTGCAAGGCGAGCACCTGGAAGATGGCAAGCTGCGCTTCTACGTGCGTTTGATTCCCGGCGGCGAAATGTCGACGTACCTGGGCCGTCTGGGTGTCGGGCGCCAAGTCTGGCTGAGAGGCACGCATCCGGGCTTTGACGTGGCCGCTCGGCTCGGCTCGCAGAAGAAGGTCGTGTTCCTCGCCGGCGGCACGGGGGTGGCACCGGCCATGCAAGTGGCCAGGGCTGTGCTGGACAGCCATCAAGATGCAAACTTTACGCTGCTCTGGGCCATTCGGAGCCGAGAAGAACTCGAGCAAGCGCCGGATGGCCCTCAACGGCCCGTCTCAACATGCTGGTGGAGCTGGTTTCGGGGCACGCCTCGGCCGCAGCCGACTGAAGTCGGCCATCCCATTACGGACGCAAGCCCGCTTGGCCGACAGCTGGACGAGATGAAGGCACGCTACGGGGACCGGCTGCGCATCCACGTTGGCGTCGACGACGAGAGCAGTCAATTCCGCGAATCTCACATGGCAGCTGCTATGCAAAGCTCAGCTGCTGCAGCACCGACGCTTCCCAGCGCGCCAGACTGCCAGCCGCACAATCAAAAGTTCCACGCGCCAGCCTCGGAGTTTGAGCCGAACGGCGCACGTCCGTGCACGTGCGGAACAGGCAATCGAGGCAAGAACCTGCTCATGGTCTCGGGCCCTGAAGGGTTCATATCGCATTATGCAGGGCCCAAGGTGTGGCAGGGTGGCGTTGAAACACAGGGTGCTGTCGGTGGTGTTGCTGCGGAGCTGCGAAGGAGGAATCCGGGCTTTGCTGCTGACTGGCTTGTATTGAAGTTGTAGAAGGGACGAGTGTAAATATATTGTGTCAGATGGTGTACAGCATTAGTCACGTACTAGTCATGGACCATTTGCGAGAGTAATTAGTTGCATGTCCAATGCAGGCCCCGGTTCATCCTTTATCCTGCATCCAATCAAGCGGCGCTCAGCAGCAGGTGTCACTTATCCGCCATACTTCACTGATGATGATCAAAGTCAATCAATACAATAAACCGATACTAGGCGTGTAGCATCCCAAACCCAGACAGATCTAGCCAAGCGAAATGGCTTCGCTGGGCGGCGCCACTGCGGCGCCACCGGTCCAATGTACGGGAATGGCTTGATATATTATACAAAGTGCAGTCGGAACTCGCCGCTGGTGAGTACCGGCCTCAATACACGAGATGCTGGTGAAGCGGAATCTAGCCGCGTTGGAATCGCTACGCAGAGCAATATTTCCCCGCGAATCGGCATTCTGCTATATCGACAGTCTCGTCTAATACTTTGCCCGCTACTTAAAACACCGAAAAGCGCCCGGAAACTAGTCTTGTTGCTTTCGGTATTCGATTCAGCCTTGCGGGTCATGGCTTGATAACCCGTTCTGGCTCGTCATCCCGCCAAGGAGCGCGCCCATGCTTTTGATGTCGTGCAGATAAAATGAGCCAGAACGGTCCGACGGGCTATTTATGCAGGCTAGACCCGAAGCGTAGCTTCTGCGAAGTGCCTATTGAAAGAGCATCGACTTGACCGTCAAGGTCGCAACAGCAGCAGTCAATGGTCTGCTCAGGCCATGTGTCTAGACAACTGGGCGAATTCGCAACGGAGCCGAAAAGGGTCAAGGTCAAGGTCCGCCCCCGTCAGCGTAATGGTTCCGTATTGCCTTTTAGCCTGCAGCGAAACGGAAACCGCAGCATCACCGAGCGGGATCTAGACAAGCGGCGAAAAAGAGATGCCCTCAGGGTTACCTGGTTCCGGATTCTCCGCCTCGACGCCCTGGATGCATTCTTTCAAGGTGCGAGGGGCTTGTTGACACCCCTACCCTCCTCGAGCAGGTTGTCCCTGAGTCATGAGCCGACTATTTCCAGGCGGGAATGAGATGATCATGGCTGCATAGAGGCCAAGCCGGAATGGGGCAAGACGGGTCGGAGAAACTGCTAATACCCAGTATAAGACGGAGAATTATGTAGTCCTTGCCAGCCCTGCCTTTAGTCTTTGTGCACTTTTTGGTGATGGATGTCAGAACGTAATATCAACTGTTAGGTCACCGAACCTGGCAGCCACATTTCCGCATTATACACTCATCGCCTGGTGGTATCCCCGTTAGCTCAGTGATCAATACATTTACGGACCGTCATCAGCTTGACCAATCGCTTATTCTCCATGCAATGCTACCTTGGTCTGACAACGACAGGGCGGTCCGGGTGCGCACAATCGTATAGACTCTACGGTTGGGCGGAATGGGACAGACGATTTTCCACTATGAGATTCAGTACTCGGCGAAACTAGGAGACTGACGACCATGTTGCTCCAAAATTCGTCCCGTCGGCATTCGTCCCGTCGGCATTCAGACTTGCAAATTATATAAGAGCCGGGTAAGTCCAGTCTGGCAAGTCCTTTCTCGAGTAGAATCAGAGTAGTTTGATCAAGAACCAATCTCATCATGCTCTCCAAGACTGTCCTCCCTGTTCTCGGCGCCCTCGCCGGCACTGCAGTCGCCAACCCAATTCAGCGCGCCGTCGCCGAAGCCGCTGCCAATGCGCCCCAGGTTGTCTTTTCCCCTGCGGCGCCCAACGGCGGCAACGGCAACAAGTTTGCCACTGACCACGACGACCTGACTCTCCTCCAAGAGGACAGCTTCTACTGGACTCACGAGGGCGAGGGTAAGTCTCAGCCGCCAAACCCCGTCGACAACTGTTCCGGTTCCCAGACTGACAAGACCGGGCCCAGGGCTTCTCGCCAACATGACCGTCACGGCCAAGCCGGGCTACCGTCTGCTCAACGAGCACAACTTTGCAGACCTGGTCCGCTCTGTTGACTGCTCCAGCGCCGAGCACATCAAGATTGAGTTTGACAGCGCCTCGACCGTCGCCGAAGCCAAAAAGGCTTGGAGCTGGGTCGGCGAAGACGACGCCAACACGCTCGTCTACGTCGTCGACGCCCCCGGCTGCGGCGGCGAGTACGGCCGCCAGCCCTACCACGTCAGCGCCGTGACCTACAGCGACGGCGACGCTGCTGCTGCTTCTGCTTCTGCTGCCGTCGTCAGTCTGGCTGTCCAGGCCGCCGGCCAGTGGAGCGACTTTATCGAGGATGCCACTGTCAACATTGGCGGCGACGTCGAGGCCCAGAAGCTCGGCCGCCGCGCCAGCTACTCGAAAAAGGCCAAGATTAGCCTCGAGCACGTCTTCAACAGGCACTTTTACGACGCCGACATTGGACCTGCTCATCTCTCCGTCGACTGCTCCGACTGCGGCACCCACGGCAGCCTCGAGACCGACATCACCATCTCCACCAAGAACGGCTTCAGTGCCTCTGCCGTCACCGCCGACAACGTCAGCGTCCGTCTGGCTGTTGCCATTACCGCTTCGGCTGCCATCAGCACCTCGCACCTGTCCCAGAGCATCGAGATTGCCAAGTTTCCCCTCGCCACGTTCAAGGTGGCCGACATTGTCAAAATCACCCCCGAAATCACCCTCGACATTGTCATTGCCGTCTCCGATATCAAGGGCAGCATCACCAGCGTCGTCGGTGCCGAGCTCGACTTTGCCAACGGCCAGTCCATCGCCATCGGCAAGGGTTCCACCGGTCTCGATGCCCAGTTTCAGCGCATCGGACCTACCTTCTCCGGCAAGGTCGACGCCACGGCCCGCATCAATCCTCTTCTCACGTTTGACCTCTCCGGCAAGATCCTCGGCAAGCACGTCACTGGGGGTCTGGGTCTTGCTGCTCCCTACCTTGCCTTTGCCGTCGGCGCTGATGTCCACGAGCCCAGCGCCTGCTCAAACACCAACTCTGTCCATTTTTCTCTTGATGTTGGCGTTGAGCTCGCTTCCTTCTACGGCTTTGGCAAGCCTGGCGATGAACCCCACAAGAAGGTCATCTACAAGAAAGACCACCCCCTTCTCAAGGAGTGTATTGCTCTGTAAGAGAGCTTTGATGAAGTGATGTGGAACGGAATCATGGATCTATAGCCTTGTCTGCAACGCAAATCTTTTCTGATGTAGTGAGGAATGAACAAGTAAATATGAGTCTCATAAAACCGTATTCAAATTATATGCTGCAAATTCTCACCAAAGAACAATCAAGTTGATGTTGAACTTGAGCATGTAAAAGAAAAGGGATCAGATAAAGTCAGCCGCCGATTTCCACTCGATACCCATGTTGCTATTGGTGACTGGTTGATTTGTTAGACTGCCCTACCATCTCACACCTCCTGGAAAATGCAAGTCGGCAAGGGGGGAAAGAAAGACGTCGTAGTCGTCATTGTGAATCGGTATAGTAATCTTGTGGTCCATCAGCTGCATCAAGCGCCGCCCCTGTTCCCCATCCACTGTAACCATGAGCAGTGTGATGAAGGATCGCGTCTAGCAGGCAAGTTAGTTGCAGAAGCTGCGGCCAATGTCAGGCGTGCGCATTAACTTGAATGAGTTCGTGAGCCAGAATAATAGTTGGAAACCGCTTGCGTTTTATTTATAGAGAACAACATACAAGCATAGGCAAATGGCAAATAGCTGTAATAGTCAAATACTGCGAGCTCAAAAAGACTCCCAACCTCTCTACCGGTTTTGCACCTTTCTGTACGACGGCGGTTTCATCCTTCTCCTGATAAGCTTCGCCGCGTACGGTGGCACAAGTGAGATGGAAAGAATGGCAAACACTCGCCAAACAAAGCCCCTGCGCATACTGTAAGCAATAGTTCAAGGTTGAATGGGGGAAAACAAAGGCTCAACGTACCATGTAATGATAAACTCCAAATCAAAATACCCCCCGAGGAAAGGCATGGATCCAATGTACATGAGAAACGTGCCCAGGATGCTGATAATCATAATGGGATGCCACGTCGTGATTTCAATCGCCACCATGAGGAGCTCATTCAAGATGAGCACCGTGTAACTGACGGCCGTCATCTTCTTATTCTCGACGCCGGTAAGAATCTGCGACAGGCCCTGAATCATGCCACCTTGGTAGATGGAGACAAAGACCCAGACGAAGAATGTGCGATACGAGAGTGACCGACCAGTGGTGAGCTCCTTGTACAGCTCAGGATACAAGTTGGCCAGATTTTCGTCCACATCCTTGTCCAAAACCAGAGACAGGACGGGAGCAGCAGTGTAGACAGTCGCATATCCCACCATGAGCCAGTCAATGTAGAGACCCTCGGGTTCGAACTTGAGAGCAATGCTGTACATGGTTTGGCACACGGCAATGATGAGACCGCGATGAATGACAAATTGGGCAAGCTTGGCGCTGCGCTTGTAGCTGTTGCGTCCGTGCCAGACAAGCAGTTTGACCAAATGGCAAAACTGCTCAATGGAGAAATCCGCCGCCAAACTGGCCTGCCGACCTTCTTTGCCGACAATACCGACACCAACATCGGCGGCCTGAATCATGGAGACGTCATTGCCACCATCACCAATACAGCAGACGCGCTTCTTTGTGTATTCCTTGATCAGAGTCGCAATTTCTGCCTTTTGGGTTGGACTGCATCGACATGCAACGACAGTCGGTAGACGCACTGCCACAGAGATGAACTCGATTCGAAAGTGCGTGAGAAGGAGCGCCAGACTTTCACCATCAATCAAAAGACAAGCGTCAATCTTGTTGCGCAAGAAGTCGAGATGCTCTTGGGCGTTATCCTTGCGCTTCAATTTGGCGACGGTGTAAATGTACTGCCCGCGTGCGACAAGTTTCGAGCTTACCGCCACGCATCGAGCAGTTTCGACCTTGTCACCGGTGAGCATCCAGATCTTGATGCCGGCGTTGCGGAGCAGTTCAAGGGACGGTTTAATGTCGCGCTGTAGCTTGTCTTCCACACCAGTAACGCCAAGCAGTTCCAGGTCGCTTTCCAGGTATTGCGCAACAACCGTTTGCATGCCGGCATCGCGATTTTGGATCGCTAGTGATGCCTCGTGATATCTAGAAGAGAATTCCTGGTATTGCTGATAGGAAAGCCTCTTCCTGCCAACAACCAGAGTTCGCAGACCCTCTCTTGCCATGTTGGCTGTCTCCTCATCCAGCCAGTCGTTTGCAACCACGATGGAGCTCATGACAGTGTCTGCACCCTTTTGGTAGAACCAAATATCACCAGTGCTGAGGTCGCGGTTTGGGTTCTTGAGATCATCCTGGAAATGAACAATGATACCCATGCGCTTTCCTTCCGAGGTAAACGGAAACACGTCGAGGATGCTGACACGAACGACTGGCCGCCCTGTAGTGGTAGCAGCAAGCGTCATACTCTTTCGGTCGCGAGAAGCAAGCTTCAGTCCAACCGCTTCGGCCCACTTGACAATTGCAATCTCGTCAGGAGAGGATGCCTGATATGATGTAACTTCCTTACCATCCTCCTCGTCAGTAGTAGGTGTCACATTGTGACAGAGTGCCAAAGCCAAGACAACGTCACGGACTCTAGTACCAATCTCTCTTCTTGTTCGAGTAGCGCCAACAGCGACTGTGTTCACATATGTAGATGATGGAGTAATCAGCATACTTTGTGTCGCAGGGTCTGTTGTCGGCTGAATGTAGAAACCTTGGCGTACATAGGAGTTTACTTCGTCCATTGCTTCGTTGGCATAAGACACTGTTCCAATATGAATCTTTTTCATTTCCATGTCATTCTGCGTCAAGGTCCCTGTCTTATCACTCAGAAGATACTCGATGCGGCCGAGGTCCTCTGGAATGGTACTGGTACGGACGACGGCACCTGGAATGCCAGGATCTCTTTGAATGAAGCGGCCGTAAGCAGTTTTTCCCATGTCGAGATTGACACGCAAACTAATAGGCACAATAGTGGAAAAGAGAACCAGAAATCGCATGATTTGGATATACCAAGGCTTTCCTGGTCTATTTTCGAAGCCCTCAAATGCCACAAGCACGATGGAGAGTGCAAGAGTTAGCGCGCAAAGGATCTTGGTGAGCGAGTTGATTTCGTATTCGAGAAGACCAGTCTTGGAACGGGATGGCGATGTAGATAGAGCGGATCGGGTATGGGGTCCGGTGTACATGATTACGGCCAGAGTGCTTCCCTGTGAAGCAATGACTGTGTTGGCCCAAGCTGTGTTATCGATGGATAGCGCAGCAGTGGTGGCAGATCCATCTTCTTGGCTGAGGGGAGTCTGCTGCTGAGTAGCCTCTTCGCGAGACGGGAGCAGCTCAACAGTTCCGATGAATTCGTTGACTCTTTTATCCGGCTTTCCGGCATTGACTCGCAAGCGGACAAGCTCCTCGGGAGCAATATTCTGGGTAAGCGGTGATGCAAGTCGGAGCTTCCAGTCCGTCTCACCGTCCAACTGATCTGTTCTGATAAACGTTTCGCCAACAGTGACCTTTGTTGCTGCCGAGTTCCGTCTCTCGGTTGCGGGCTGCTTGCCCTTGGAAACCGACTCGAGTTCATCATTCAACGCAACCAAATCGGCCAACTCGGACTCCTCATCTAATTCACTCTTGTCCAAAGTCTCGCTATTCAGGCACTGTAGAATGGCAACGTCTGCCGGCACACGCTGCCCCTTGGTCAGACGAAGCACATCACCGACAGCGAGGTCCTTGGACTTCCGGCTGACTTCCACTATTGTTGAGGAAGGTTTTGCGGGCTCGGACTCGGGGTCTTCTTGTATATCCGACAATCCGGCTCTCTCCGTTCTTTCCACTCGGCCTTTTTTAGAACCGCGCTTCATCGTTTCAGACTTGAGGAGCTTTCTCGGTCGCGAGCTTGACTCCAACGAAGGGTCCGTAAATCTGAGAATCGTGTATTGCTCCGAGTTGGCTTCATTGTCTCGGCGGCGTCGGTCAATATCGTCCCAAGCTTCCTTTCCCATGGTGATGCATAGCACAAACGCCAGCGGCGCGATATAAGTAGTAAGATAGCCGATTCGCAGAGCAGGGATAATTTGCGACAGGGCGACGAGGAGAAAATACATGTTGAAGAAGAAGGAGAATTCGTTGTAAAGTGTGACGGGAAGAAACGACCAAGGCGTATACTTGGCGTTGGAGACCATATTTGTGGGATATCGCACCGGTTGTACAGATCCGACCGGGACGATTCGCGATGACGAGGGGTCATCTTTCTCCGGAAGCTCTTCATCGTCGGGTCCTTTTTTCGTCCCCGACATGAAGCCAGGCACTCTCAGGACAGAGCTAAGCGACATTCTGCGCCCTTGATTGTCCCTGGACCGCCCGCCGAGAAGAGGCGCGCCATCCTCGCTCCCTTGGACGTCGTCTCGATCGCCCAGAAGGCGCTGTGAGTCGTCATCCTCGTCGGCGGCATCGCGGTCGTGACCAAGCTCCCCATAGGTGCGATGTCGCTTGCCCGCTCTGCGCAGCCCACCCATACGCAAGTTGCGGAGGGCTATCCTCGAGGGCTTTTGCGACGTGTCGGCCGGCTCGGGCTTGGAGCCTCGGGTGGGCGCGGTGGAGATGGGATCGAGCTCCTGGATGTCGAGGTCGAGGTCGGAGTCGGAGTCGTGCGTGGGAGAGTCGGGCGGCTCGGTATGACGATATGAAGGTGAAGAAGGCATCCCGCCGGGGGTCTGGGCCGGGAGGTGTGTCGTGGCTAGATCAGTGATGGATGGCGCTGTGCAGCTGGCTGATCATGGCTAGCTCGGGGGCGGCCACGGTGTAGTTCAAGTCACGGCCCCAGCAGCAGTCGTCTAGGTGCATCATAGGACAGGTGATTTGTCCGTTGCTGAGAAGAAGAAAGTTTGGCGTACGAATTGTTGAACGTGCAAGTCGATCCAGCATGGCATGCAAATGGCCGAATGACAGTCAAAGCCACCTTGTTAAGCTGCTGGGTTTCACGTTTCGTGCCCTTGTAAAAGCCGCCAAAAAGCTACGTCAGCCTCAAGGGGGCTCGACCCATATGTCAGTTTGTTATGGATACTAATAAATGAACAATAGCGCAGAACGGGTGGCGCAGCGTCCATAATAAACGGTGGCAGTGGCAAGTGTGTGGCACGGACTGTGGCGCCATTTACAGGTACGGAGTCTTCATGGTGGAAATTCCACGTTGCTGGCCACAAAAAGCTTCCTACATGGGGCTTTATAACTAAGTTAATCCGTAGTTACATTCCGTAAGTCAAAAAGTCAAAAAGAAGAACCAGAAAGCCGTGGCTAGAAGAGAAATCGAGCTCTTCCCGAATACCACATTACACACAACAGAAGAGGGGATAGCAAGACGTAGATTCTTGATGGGCCGCAGCACCAGCTATTCGCACAACGCAGAGAATACCGTGATATGTCAGCACCGGCGCTCTTGCCTCTGCAGTAGATGGGTGTGAGTTTATAACGCAAGTGACATAGTTTCTGTTGGTCCCGTCAGGGATAATACGTACGTATTACGGTTGGTTCGATTTGGTGGTGTTGTTGATGCTTGCTTGTTGTTGTTTGCAGGCTCTTGCCTGCAGTAAATCATCTAGGTACAAAAGTGGGTCTAACATTGATTTGGGCCAATCAGAGGCCCGCATCCATTGCTGCAGCTGGTGGCTGCAACAGTTTCAGACTACAAGGGCCAGTAGCTCCCCAAGCAAGTCCTGCCAATGCACTTCAGAAGCCTTCTTCAATGTATATTGCACCGGAAAGCTCAATGAGTGAGTGTATCGGCGATGATTCTCGAGCAGACTCCATGATGCGTGCGCAGCCCCAGTTCTATCAATTTCAAATCCATTTTGCGAAATCTTAATGATCTGTTTGTTCTGATTAATCTAAAATCAAGCCTTTTCTTCTCCAGATGTTGACCGTTCGTCGCCACAGCGTCCCGGCACTGCGGTCTTCCGAACGGGCTAGATCTCCACATCCGTAAAAGAGTGAAGCTAGTTATTTAGACGGCACCAAAAAGAAGCTATTTCCTATCGGATGAAGTGACCCGGATCATTTGTCAACGTGCCGTTTCCCGCGTAGTGCATCGCAAGCCGGCGCTAGCCATGTCTATGACGGGCCAACCTCGATCAGCGAAAAACCTACCACTGACCAATCACGAGCACGTCATAAGCATGTCGGTATCATTATTAACTTTGCAAGATATTTTGAACCAGCTTCTCTACCAAATTCGGCATGTTGGAAGAGCTAGCAGCGAGGGAAGCTTCATTGTGTAGGTGTCATAATCTCGAGTGTACTTTCGTTACTAGTGGCCACGTCCGAGTATATAAATACGGCAGTGAGTCTGACAGAGCGGAGTGGACTGTACTTAATTATTGTTGCTCCAGCTCGACTTCTTCTCATAATGTTCGCGACCAAGTCTATAAGCCTCCTCGGTCTCTTGGGTCTTGTCACCGGCGCGGCCGTACCCAGCAACGATGGCTTCCCCATGCCAAACAAGGACCAACAGGTCACCCTGGCTAAGCAAGCTGGTGGCAAACTACCGAATGTGGCTTTGCCCAAAAAGCTTGGCCCCGGAAGCACAACCGCTTTCCAGCTTATTGCCTTTAACGAGTTGTTCGAGACGGCTTACTTTGACTCCCTTCTCCAAAACATTACAAACGGTGTGCAAGGCTATGAAGCCGACGACAAGGAGGAATTGATCAAGATCTTTTCCGCCGTGCGAGCTGTTCGTGGCCCCATTTCATACACTTGGTGAACAATCACTGATTTATTCGGAATGCAGCAAGAGGAATTACACGCACTCGCAGCCCAGACTGCTCTAATGGCGGCCAATGCCTCCTTTGTTCCATCGGCTTGCAAGTACATGTTTCCGACGACCAACTTGACGCAAGCTGTCAACATTGCCGAGACGTTCACTGCCGTTGTGCTCGGTGCGCTGCAGGGCGCGAATGTCTTGTTCGCAAAGGAGAATGTTCCCGTCCCGATCCAGCTGATCTCGTCCGTTATTGGTCAGGAAGGCGAGCAGAATGGCTACTATCGTACCGTGTTGAAGGAGGTGCCTTCAGAGTCGCCGTTCCTAACCGCAGTGCCAGCCGCCTTTGCCTTTTCGGCCTTGCAAATGTTCGTCGTCCCTGGATCGTGCCCGTACCCGCTCTCCAACATTGACCTGCCCATCTTCCCGCCAATGATGATAAACGGTCAGGCAGTGGCCGCGCTGGAGGCAAAGGACCAGAAACTTTCATTTTCGGCAGATCTCGGCAAATCTGAGCAGGCAAAGAAGTATTTCGGAGGAGACGGGAAAGATCTTTTCCTCACGTATACTACCGGCCAGCAAAAGCCCATCTCTCTGGAAATCAGCAACGTTAAGTGGGAGAGTGGCATGATTAGCTTTGATGCAGACTTTCCGGTTTCCGAGAATGTCATGAACGGCTTCAGTCACGCAGCTCTGACTACTGGAAATGTCTTTGAGTCGGCAGATGATGTCGCTAATTCCACACTCGCGGGTCCTGGTATCATTCAAGTGAGGGACGGTGTCACTGTGAGTATGGATAGCCGTGAGGTGGAGGCGTCGGAATGCAGCTAGTTACAGCCATGTCGCTTGACAACCAAGACGGGATGGGTAGTTGTACCTTTGTATACCTTTGTTAATAAAGAATCTAAAAATGCCTCTTTTGACTTGAATCGCCGTGAGAGGAAAAGGAAAATGTCCATCTGAAAATTGACGGTTCGGCTATTAAGTACAGGGTAACACGGGCCTGCAGCCATAAATTGTGGTTCCGCTCCGCTTCCGCGCCGTGCCAGAAGTTAGAACCCGCCAGCTGTTCTATTTCTGCGACTCGGGCGAACACCTACAGCTCTGGCTGGGTACGAGCCAGTTCTCCTTTCTCCATCTTGCCAACTTGCATCTGTCATCCTGCGCCATCCACGCCGGCGACCCTCCCTGACCTTTTGTTTTGCATCGTGTCGTGGAGCCGCTTTCTTTGTCTGATTTCATCTTGATTTATTAATTCGAGTACGAAACCCCTCCCGCCTGCGCTTGGCCACTGTGTTTTCTTGGGTTCGCGACTCTCCAGTGGCGACCCCTGCTTCGCCAGTGAAACCCTCGCTATTCGAACTGACGTGCTGACGGCCGGCCTATAGTATACCCCATGCATCTTTGAGGGCTTCTCTCGTATCCAAACAGCGAGCGAGATGGCTGAGGAAGCCTCGAACTCATCCTGGCACCCGGCCAAGATGCCCAACAGCCTGGAACAGAGGGCCGCGCTGCCCAAGATTGACGCTGCGCTAGAATTTCCTACCCGAGCAGCGAGCGAGATGGCTGAAGAAGCCTCAAAATCATCCTGGCATCCAGCCAAGATGCCCAACAGCCTGGAACAGTCGGCCGCGCTACCTAAAGCTGATGCTGCCCCAGATGTTGATGGCCATGGCCTGGTTACGAGATCCACGATGCCGGACGCGACACAAAGCCATGATTTAGACAATGCCTGGATGGCTGATGGCGGGGAAGAAGCCGTCGGTGATGCCTGGCTGATGTCAGAGGAACCGGCCACGCAGTCCTTGGACCTTGACGCGTCGCAGGCCGACCCGAAACAGTGCACCTTGGAAAACACCCCCCTTGCTCCCGAAAACGAAGCGCAAAAGTCACAAGGGTCCCCCGAAGATGCTCACGAGGCGAACTCCGCGGCAATTGACCCGTTCAATACGAATGAGGACGAACACGAAGACGCCGATTCTTGGTTCGCCGAGAAGCCAGCTCAAGAACAATTGCATACTGAAGCTGCGCCGCCTCCTGTGGAACTTGCCAATGCCGAGGAAGTCGAGCCCATTGCAGAGCACCAGCCAGCAGCTGAAATTCAAGCAGCACCGGAATCAACAGAGCTCCAAACACAGGAGGTTGAGCCACAGTCGCATATTAGGCCTGAAACTGAGGCAGCTAAACAGCCCGACGCGGAATTGCGGGAGATACAGCCATTGCGCAAATCCCTCTCTCAACATTCTAGTTCCATGTCTTTCGCTCGAACTGTCTCCCACGAAATCAGCTTCAATGATGACGACGACAGTGACTGGACACTCTCCCGATCCAATACCGACCAATTCAAATTTATGCCTCCAACCGATCGAACAAATTCCTTCCCCCCCGTTCCGCCCGCGCAATCTGCCGAACCCCTTGCCTCTTCACAGCCCCTACCTTCTTCTCAAGCTCTTGACGTTGTTGAAGAGGTCGAGAAGAGCTCCTTCGCCCACGATGACTCGGAGGAATCAAAAATGTTTTGGGAGAATGACAGTTCCGCAGACAATGCGCACGAGGCTTTTCAGACCATCGGCGGTGACATAGGGGATGCTGCTACAGAAGCGTCACAGTCTCGTTTCGAGGAAGGGCTGCCTTTAATCCCGGCTGCTGAGGAAGTTGAAGATGCCAAGCCATCTAAACCCACCCCCTTTGACTCTTTTGCGGAAGACGATGCTGGCGATGATTTCTTCTCTACTGTTCGTAGGGAAGAAGACTCTGCTGATTCAATGCAGCCAATTCAGCGCAAGTCTACCATGCAAGTTATCGAAAACACCTTCAACAGAGAACCATCTGTACAGCAGACCGCATTCGACACGCTGGACGAGCACTCTGAGGATTTCTCTGAGGAGGATCGTCATGCCCAAGCTCTTGCAAATGCTTTCGGGGCAGCGGCAAACGACGAGAACCAGCTAGATGCGGCCGAGCCCGCAGCTGATCTATCTGCAAAGTGGCAGGAAGCCTTTGGGACTGGAGACGATGATGACGACTTTCTTCTAGACGATACCGGCAACGAAGATGAAACAATTGATACGACTGGTTTCTTGGGAAGCGATGATGAAGGACTTTTGCTAGACGATGAAGACGATGCACCGGCTGCCATCGCAACCAAGGCGCCTATAACCAACCCGTATATGCCAACCCAGGCTCAGACACGGCCTCAACCAGTTTCTGCGCCGACATCTTCGTATGGATACACCGCGCAGCCTCCACAGCAAACACCATATGGTGGCGCCTTTGGCTATGCACCGGCCGCGCCGCTACGCACCGAAACTCCGAAAACTGAGAGCTTTGCGGACAAAGCCAAAGGCGGATACGCCTCACCATATGACCTGCCAACGGATCTGGTCAGTATGAATATCAAACCCAGAAAACGACCAAGCCTGCCGAATCCTGCCCAAGAAACAGCTCCTCCACCCATGTCTGCGCCGCCACGGACAGCGAATGCGTACGCGCTGCCTCCTGGGCCGGTGGTGTCTGCTCCTCCGCCGGCATCAGGAGCTGCCTCGCAGGCACCACCTGCTCGCTCTGCAAGCCGACAGGAGAGCTTTTTCGAGGATCTACCTGTGGTCGCGAAGCCCCGTCCTGGCTCGCGCCAAAGCCTCCGTGCTTCCTCGCCTAGCAAGCAGTATGGAAGCCCAAATACGTCATCTTCCACTGCACCTCCGCCACCTGCCATGCACCAGCAGTATCAGCCTTCGCCGATAGAGCGTCCTGCTGCTCCCGAGAATTCCATGCCCGATCTGGTCGCGCCCCCAAAGGTGAATCCGTATGCTGCATTGCAAGCGGGATCTGCACCGCCATCGGCTCCCGCAAACAATGCTACCAGATACTCACCAGCTTCCGCCCAGCATCAGAAGGGAAGCTCAGCTCCTCCGCCTGCAGCACCGAACCGCTTCTCCCCGGTACCTCCGCTACCACGTCAAAATAGTTCGCCGCCTCAGACTACAAACGCCTCCGCGTCGCAAACCTATCTTCCACACTTACCCAGAACCTCCAGCCCATTGGCTCAGTTCGAAGTTCACCATGGCAAGACCGCTACCGGTATCGATGCTGTTCACTTGGACCGACGTGCCAGCTACAACCACGAGCCAAGGCTGAATCGTGTGTCATCGCTTCCGCCCACCCGCGAGGTGGATGAAGAGGAAGAAACCCCTGCTAGAAATCAGCTCGGAGCACTACAGCAAGCCCCCGCTGTCACTGCCCGATACAGTCCTGCTCCCCAGCAAACGCCAGTTGTGCCTTCGAGCCATCTTTCATCGCCGCAAAAACGACAAGCTAGCAATTATCTGCCCCAAGCTCCACTGCACCAGTCTAACTTTGCCCCTCCCATTCGGTCTCAGACGCAATCTCCCGGAGCCACTCGAATCACTCACCAACATGCCCGACCGGCCTCGGCTCACACTAGTGTGGCCCCGACTTTCGGTCAGGCTGCGCAGCCAACACATGCGATGCCTGTCCGCACTCGTGGCGCGTCGCTAACTATGGTTTCTCCAACGGATGGCCGTGAAAACGATCCGCTGCAACGTTGGCAAGGTGTACCCATTATCTCCTGGGGTGTTGGTGGTGCCATGGTAACTTCGTTTCCAAAGAGTACACCGCGCTACACCATGAATCAGTCCGCACCAACGATGCTAAGAACTCCAGGAGAGGTGAAGGTCAAAAGCATGAAGGATATCGAGCCCTTACCTGAGCAACTGGCCAAGTTTCCGGGCCCTCTACGAGGCAAGTCGAAAAAGAAGGACGCTCTCGCCTGGCTGTCTTCTGGAATCACCGCTCTGGAAACAGAAGTGCCTGATCTCTCTTCTAACCCTCAGCTGTCATTGGAAGAGAAGAGATCTATCGAGCGACTGCTTCTGTGGAAAATCCTTCGCGTATTCATCGAACATGATGGGCACTTGGAGGGCTCTCCCGCAGTTGAAAAGGCAGTCCGAGAAGTCCTGTCGCCTCAAGCAGCCGCAGAAGCCGTAGACGCCTCTTTGTCTAGTGGCCCGAGGTTCGGCCAGACGGCACCCTCCACAGGCATGAAGGCAGATGATGTCGACTCCGCTTCTATGGAGAGTATTAAAGAAAGTCTACTCCAGGGTGATCGTGAATCCGCTGTCTGGGCAGCTGTGGACAAGCGCCTGTGGGGCCATGCGATGCTGATTGCTCAGACGACTTCGCCCGAGCTCTATAGCCGGGTGGCACAAGAATTTGTGCGAAAGGAGGTCAACTATCCAGGTCACAGCAACCAGTCTCTTGGCGCTTTTTACAAGGTTCTCTCTGGAAACTTTGAAGATTGTGTCGACGAGTTGGTACCCGTTCACGCACGTGCTGGTCTGCAGCTGATGTCCACCGATTCAGGCCCGGGGGCTACGCAAGATGTGTTGAGCGGCTTAGAAAAATGGAAAGAAACTGTCTCTATGGTGCTCAGTAACAGAAGCGAAAACGACATCCGTGGCTTGAACGCTCTCGGAAAACTTCTTTCGGACTATGGTAGGGCTGAGGCGGCTCAGATCTGCTTCATCTTCAGCAGAACTATTTCTGTTTTTGGTGGCGTTGACGACCCCAACACCGACTTCGTGCTAGTCGGCGCAGATCATCGCAAGCAGCCGGATCAGTTTGCCAAGGAAACCGAGGCATTGCAGTTGAGTGAAGTTTACGAATATGGTTTGACACTGTCTGGGGCTGCAAATCTTGCATCTGGCGCCCCCCATTTGGCAGGCTACAAGCTCCAACATGCAACAGTGCTTGCCGAACATGGTTACCGTGACAAAGCCTTGCAGTATTGTGATGCGATTTTCACTTCCATGAGCGCCCAAACACGTCGGTCACCGTACCACCACCCTCTTCTGGAGGCTTCAGTCGACGATTTTATGAGACGTTTGAAACAGGCTCCCAAGGATGACGGCTCGAGCTGGATGTCTAAGCCGAGCATGAACAAGGTCTCTGATAGCATGTGGAACCGATTCAACAAGTTCGTCTCTGGCGATGAAGAGGGCAACGGAAAAGCCGGTGCCGATGGCGAACATGGCCCGTTTGCCCGTATTGCCTCTACTCCAAACATTAGTCGCTCACCGTCCGTCTCCAACCTTGAGACGTATGGAACTTCACCTAGCTACGGTGTATCAGCGCTGCCGCCACAACCGACCGCAGCCACCTCCCGGTACGCGCCAGTTATGACCCCGGCTGCCACCACAACTCAAAATCCATATGAGTTTGTCGCGCAGCAACCAGCTCCAGTGCCGCAGCAGGCGAGTGGTCGTACGTCGAATGAATATACTCCTAGTCCGTACGAGCCTGCCTACCCCAGCACCAATACCGGAGATTCTGGGTACCCTGGGTTCAATCAGAGCGCGCCTGAGCTATTGCACCAGCCTAGTCAGCCCGGAGCGTCGACATATCAGCCACAACTATCAAGTGCCGCTACTCAGCCCTACGGTCTACAGCCTTCTCCTAGCATCACGGCCGAGCTGAATCCGAACGCCAACTATGGCTACCAAGGATACCAGCCTGCTGGGGGGTATGAACCGGACAAGCCTGCGGAGGCTGCTGCCCCCAAGGCAGATAGTACCGTTGAAAGTGGCTACCAGCCGGCACCGACGCAAAGCTACGGGCTTGAGTCGCCATCGATGCAGTCCTATGGATACGAGCCACCTTCCACGCAGTTTCAAAGCTATGAGTCGCCATCAGCCCAGTCGCAAGGCTATGAACCCCCGTCTAGTCAGTTTCAGGGATACGAACCACCCCAGACTCAGTCTTATGGCTATGAGCCTCCCTCGTATCAGCCTGACATGAGCAATGATGCCGATAATGACGCTCTCAAGCCGAAGAAGATGAGTTTCATGGATGATGACGATGTGCCTACTCCGCAGGTTGCAGATAATAAGAACAAGACGGATCTGGACCGTGAAAACGAAGAGATGTTCAAGAAGGTTGCCGAGGAAGAAGCCAAGCGAGCCACAGAGGCAGCCGCCGCGAAGAAGTCCGGCGGTTGGGGCTTCGGGGGCTGGTTTGGCGCGTCCAAAAAGGCGGAACTTGGGAGTGGCGAAGCCCAGCCTCAGAAGGCTATCAAGGCCAAGCTGGGCGAATCCAACAGCTTTGTGTACGATCCTGACCTGAAGCGGTGGATCAACAAGAAGGCTGGTGCTGAGCAGACAGAGGCTGTGAAGGCAGCGCCGCCTCCGCCCAGAGGTAGCGCTCCTCGCTCCGTCAGCGGCACTCCCCCACCGAGTGCTATGGGCCCGCCTATGGCAGCGATGGCACGATCAGCATCAACGTCCAATCTCAAGGCCGGTACGATGCCTCCCAGCGGCCTGGGCATAAGCACACTCCCTCCCATGATGCGTACCGATTCCAGTGCCAGTGCAGGTGGCGCTCCCACGCCGCTAAGCGGACCTCCGAGCCGCCTGCCCACGAGCATCAGCAATGCCAGCAGCATTGATGACCTGCTCGGCGCCGCTGGACCTCGCAAGGCATCTGGCAAGAAGCCTCGCAAGGCTGGCCGGTATGTGGATGTCATGGCCAAGTGAGCGAGGGAAAAGCACCGAGAGCGTGAATGGGATGAAGGCATGACGGAACGAAGGGAGAAACGACGGAGTCACATTGAATTAATACTATACTAATATCCATCAAGTAGCACTTCATGAGGCGCAAATGGGGCATACATGATCACTGTCTGCATTGCTGGCCTCGCTGCATTTTGTACGGCGTTTGGTATGCTGGGGGAGCAAACTTGCCGTGGCCTCTTTCTCTTGTTTTTTCTACTATTGTATTATAGAGTGCGTTGTATCATAGATGTTCCTTGCAGAACAAGAGATCTACTATATATCATATTCTTCATGCTTGGTTTTTTCTTGTTTGTGGTATCTCTTATGCGCTGTATGACTGGACATAATACTACATATCACTGTTAGTATCCATCACGGAGAACTCGGCAGTGCAGTTGTACCAAAACGTACCGTGACTACAGAATCGTCCGCGGACGCGTCGTCGTACTGCGGCACGTAGACGTAAAGAATCAGCGCGTGATCATCAGCAAAGCACGCAATCACGCGACCCTCGAGCCTGCCCACGCTCAGCACGCGGCTCCAGTCCTTGCCGTCGACGCGCACCGTCGCCCAGCGATCCGGCCCGCCCTCGCGGAAGCGCGTGCTCGGGTGCTCGGCCAGCGGGCGATCGAGCTGCGTGGGGTCCAGCTCCGGGTTCTCAAGACCGGACCAGACGCTCGCAATGTCTGTCGTCTCGGTGGCGATGCGCAGCCGCAGGCTGCCGTGCATGTTGGCGCTGAGCTCGAGCCTGGGCGCTTTCGCCGACGAGGAGGCCGACGCGGCGCCGGCGGCGCCGGTGGCGGCGGCGGCCTGCGCGAGCTTGGTGAAGCGGTCCGAGATGGCCTTGAGCTGCAGCAGCGGCGGCAGCTGGATGTGGACGTCGGGCTCGCGCACCTTGGGCTGCATAATGGTCTCGACGGTCTCGGGGTGCAGCACCCGCACGGGAATGTCCTGCGTGATGATCTTTTCGTGCTCGCGCCGCAGCGACGTCTCCAGGTGCTCGGCGTGGAAGAGGTGGTCCTCGTCGGCAAACGGGTCGTCATTGTCGGTGGCCGCGCGTGCTTGCTGGCCCGCGACGGCGGCGGCGGCGTGTGCGTTTGCGTTTGCGTTTGCGCCGCTTGCGGTGGTGGTGGTGGTGATGGTGAGGGAGAGAACGGGCAGCCCGTCCTTTTTGGTGAGCCGCAGGGAGGCGGAGATGCTGTTGAGGGCCGACTTGAGCGCGCGCTGCAAGGGCTGCAGCGGGAGCTCGAGGTTGATGGTGTTGGAGGCTTCGGCGGACTGGATCTGGTAGTTTTCAAAGATAAAGTCCATGGAGAGGGAGCTGGGAGGAGATGCGTCAGCCGGTTGCCCTGCGTCTCTGGAGCAGTGAAGGGGGACCGCAATCGAAATGCCCCAGCGGCAAGTCGCGCGAGAATGGCGTCTTGGGATACGTACGCCCAAACCTGGGATCCCATGTCGGGAATCACCGTGAAGCGTGCCGTCTCATCACTAAGACGCACCCAGGCGATTTTCTCGAGCGAGGAGAGCGCCGCTGTGAGCTCTACGAGAGGGGCGAAATCAGTACAGCTCGTTTGTCTACCCGGGGGCGGGTTGCCTACTTGAAAAGGTCCGTATGTTTTTTAATTCTGTTCGAAAGCGCATGGCGAACTGATGGAATCATAAACATGGTGTTGAATGAGGAAACGCGCGGTTCGTGCGCTAGCAGCGCACCGCGTAGATGGAATTTTGGCGGGGCAGCGCATCGTGAGGAGGCATCATCAGGTACAAGTCAGTTCAGTGTACGGATACTTGGACATTCATTACCTCGACACTCGTCCCACAAGCAGTAAGGGAACACGATTTACTCTTCATGAAAAGTGTCTAGTATGCCACCCGCGATCACAGTTTTTCGGGTGATAGCTCGTCGTCGTATGCCCTTTGCCCAGTCACTCACTCTTCATATCCGGATGGTCCGTCGCCGCACACGACCTTATCCCACACGTGGCTTTCCCTGGCACTGATTGGGCCATTGACCCGGCGACACTTTTGGACCGTATGTGAGGAGGTCTCTCATGCGTCTGCGTGCACACCATGCCACCCCGGGACGGTTTCGGAATGTGCCGGCTGGGTGGACGGCTTCTCAAAGCCCTGTGTGAATGGCTTCGTCAGTGACATTTTTCGAAAACAGACCACCTCGAATCAAAGAACAAAGAGGGATGCGATGACACAGTATCTTCTTTGTGGCTAAACCGAACAAGGGGAGTGGAGATAAAGAACGAGAGCGCCGCGAGAACAGATGTATCCACGAATACCAGGCTGTTCCATCCTTGGCGTCCACTTTGACTTTCACCAAAACTCATTCCAAATTTTAGCATGACGATAGTACGTAGCTAAAGAAGGGCTTGGCTTAGACTAGCAGGAAGACTATTTCGACATGCAACCAAGAGTCGTTCCGGACCAACACTCGCACAACATGAGTCAACAAGCGGTGCCGACCAGCTCACAAAGTGATTAATAAACCAAAAGATTTTAATCCTATCGCAAAGAAATTACCAATTTCGAATGTCTGATAAACGAGACGATTCTGCGTGGATTGTTAATAGATCAAGGGAGGTAATCCGGCTGGCAGGTGTAGGGGACGTCCTTGAGCAAAATGGCGGTCGCGGCGTTGTGACCGTCCTCCAGGCAGTACCTCTCCCACTCCCTCAAGTGGATGGGATCAAAGACACAGCGGTACCAAGTGCTCTTCTTGACCTGGTTCCTGATTCTGGGGGCGCACAAGAGGCCGCCGACGAGTTTGCAGGCCTTCTCATTACGATCAGGCAAGACGCCCGAGCCGGCCAACTCACGGCGACACTGACCATGCCAGTAGGTGTAGTCGAGATTGGTACCCTTGCAGCGGAGCGATTCAATGAGCGTCACCGGGTTTTCGTGGCGATAATAAGTGCCGTTCTCGCACTTGATCTCGCAGTCCTTGGGACCGTGGCAGGTGTGGTTCTTGTTTTCCAGCGGGAGCCCGAGGTCACCGGCGGCGACCTTTGTGACGGCGACGACGTCGGCAAGGACAACAAAGAGCGCGGCAAACTTCATTGTGACGGTTATAGTGCCGGCGAGCCTGGGTCTGGGTCAGAAAACGGGACTGATGATTGTAGAGACGATGCGTGCGTACTTTGTGGTCGTGGAGGTACACGTAACTTGAGGTTGTTGAAGTGTCAAGCGGAGGAGAACAATCCAGAATTTCCCAGTTTATGACAAGAAGCAAAAAAAAAAAAAGAAAGTCAATTGAGACTGTCGAAAGTAAAACACTAGGGCTTGTCGGTGGGCTGGCCCTGCTCACCTAGCAACGGGTGGTACCTTTGGAGATATAGAAGCCGCCACGACGTGGTGCAGACGCCATCTTTGACCACCAAGATCCTTCATTCATGGGGGTATAAGCTTAGAATTAGGACGCCAAAAGAAAAAAAAAAGATTCTGGGAGAGCCACGCGTGGAGCAGGGTGGCATGAGCGCAGAGTAGGCGCAAACCACAAGGAAGTTAGCCCAAAGTTCGAAGCATCGGTCTTGCTTTTCTTCTCTATGTAGCCTATCCTCGGTACAGACAATTAGCATTCATTTTCTTTGCAATAATAAAAGGCCATAATCGTTCACAAATCCGAGTTCTAGTAGCAGTACTCACGGGCAAAATCTTCCATTTCAGTAGCTCGCTTATTGGCCACCACGTCGTTGGTTCCGCGCCAGGCAAAGCTTGGCGACGCCGCCGAGTCACCACTCAAGTATATGAAGTGACGTTGAGGTATAGGTTTAGAAGAGGTATAAGTCTGGAAGAAATCTTTTCCTGACACCTGTATGAATCTTTTGACTACAAGTCTTCTCTTGTATTTGATAGGCTGATTATTTTGATCTAGCTTGAGTCGAAAGCAGACACAGATACGATCAAGCAGCAACCATGGGAAATGCCTGCTCATGCGTGCCCCGTCAGTCCCACGGCTCGGGCGCCGACATGCCACTGCCGAGACGACGGCCTGTCCGCCAGTCTGCGGCGTCCAGGATGACCCATTCGACCGCCATCACGGACGACATCACGCTTGTAGCGCAGAGCGTCGACGTAAGAACCAGTATTGCCAAGGACGGGCTCTCGCACGTGAATCCACTGCGGTGCCACCCGGTGCAACAGCCGCTGGACGACAAGGGCAAGTCAGTCGAGGTGAAGCCCGTGGTTGAAGTAGACGAGGCAGAAAAACAAGAGGATACACCCAAGTGGAGTAAGAGAGGCGGCATGCTGTTTAGCGTGGAAGAGGTGGACAGCTTCTTTGCAGGCTCGGCGAGACTTGGCACGCAGACGGACGCCAACGATGGGCAGGCCGAGACGGAGGAGATCGAGTCTACGAAGGTCCGGGCCAACGAGCCACTCCCGGACCTTGAGTCCTTGGCAAGGGGCACAAACTCCTGATCAGCGCTGCAAAAAAGGAACGCATGATACTTGAAGCCTGGCGTTTGGGAGAATTGTTCAATATCAATGGAAAGGCGTTTGTATGGATTTGGTTGGTGGTGGCGGCATACCATGGGCGGACAGCATGGCAACAGTGTACAGTGTTGAAGTGGTATCGATACCCAGTAGAATAATGTCGTGAAATTCATAAACGCTATGCGAATGCTATTATTTTACAAGCGGAAAACCCCGCTTCGCTCTTTTCAATCGCTGCCGTCTGAGTCGGTGTCGTCTATAAAGCCTTCTTCCAAGCTACAGCCAGCCAAAAGTTAGCCTCTGACCTTGGAGTTGCGCCATGCCATGCCTCGAGTTGGAACTTGGCAACACTTACTCTCTGCTCAGCCGAACCGTGTCGGACCCAAACCCCGTCACCGCGAAGCCAGCCGTGACGCGCTCCCCAACATGACCCAGCTCCTCGCCCGCGTCATCCTCCTCGCCGTCACCCCCCGTGGCGGCCGCAAATCGCCCTCTGTCATGGCGCCACGTCGACGGCAGCGTCAGCGCAGCCAGCCTCGCCGTGATGCGGTCCCGCAGCGACGACGACGCTGAGCCGAGCGTGTTGAGCGGGAGGTACTGGCTGTAGCGGGCGCGGTAGCGCCGCCAGAGCGGGAGCACGGCAAAGGTAACGATGAGGAAGAGCACGAGGGAGATGGCGGCGGGCACGATGAGGACCTGTGGTTTTTGTCTTGTTAGCTGGCCTGCGCGATTGGGAGACGGGGGGAGGGAGAGAGGGAAAACGTACCTTGATGCCGGATATTGCGGCGCCCATGATGGCGACACAGGGGGGCGCGGCGCGGCGCAAATAGCCCGGCGCAGGTTGGTGTTTGGGCAGGCAGGCAGGCAGGCAGTCGGAGCGGCTATGCGCGGAAAGAAGAAGAAAGATGAGAAGATGGATTGTCCGGCGGATCGGTGGGATGAAGTAATGACGGTAATTCGTCGATGGATTGAGCTGGTGATGATGGCGACCAAGCAGATGGCGAGACCTTTGCGCGCATAAGCTGAGATAACGTGGTCAGCGGGTTTCGGCCGAGGCTTAGTACCTTGGTACTTTAGTTAGATGCATCATGCGCTAGAACATTCGCTACAGCGCCCCGTGCGGGGTCTCAGGCAGGCCATCTCCACCAAAACGAATGTCAGAGTAATACCTGAATACCTAACTACGGTGCCTCCAGGTAATTCCGAGCAGCATTGCATGGGGCTTGGTGGTGATTTGCTCTGAATTACCTTATACCTAGGTACTTTGCCATTGTAGTTATGGCAACGAAAGTCATGGCCAATGGCGGTCCTGACATTGGCATACTGAGCTACCATATATGTCAGAAATCTGTACAAGGTCTTGGTCATAGTAACAAAGAAGCGATAAACTCCCCAACTCAAAATAATTGAGGTTTTCGTGAGAAAGCAGTGGGCTGGTCAGACTGAGCGCACTACCTAAATTTTGGATATAGGCATACTTTATGTAAAAACTTCCCAACACCACAAATAGCCGCCATGACACTAAACCTTCGACAAGAGAGTTCCAAACTGAACGAAATCTGTGTAGCTTTACCACATCACAGCAGGCACCTCCGCTTCCAGGCCTCAAACATATACGCCTTTGACAACCAAACGAACTTGGCGGACTCCTATCTAGCGGCAGAGACATCAAGGGCAACGATGGGATTAATTGCACTCGCAAGATTTCCGAACCCTAGGGAGCTACTAACAGGGCGAGAAATGTCTCTTTTTGTTCTGCCATAGCGGTTGTAGCTGAGCTTCTGTCTATTCAGAACTGTTACGTGCTGGATCGCCTAATTTGTGCGATCCTGTAGACATCACTGTTAATGTTATATATACCGACGTGACTGACAGACGTTGAGTTGTCTGCGCCAAAAGCACAACTGCCGATTGCACAAGGCGAAATAGAAACAAAAAAAGCAACTGGAACGACCTAAAAGGACTAAGAAAGCTGCCAGTATTGCTTTGAAGTGAGGGGCGACACAATTTGATGTTTGACGTGTCCGCGTGGGTAACCGTGCGCCAGATCCTGTAACACGACACCGCACCATTTTCGGAGCTTCCCGACAGGCGGAACAGATTGATATGGCGTGCGATATAAAACTTTCAGGGTAATTACTGAGCTTGCAACGGCCCGTCGGTGGTTCTACGATTTAGTATACGGAGCGGGAGACACAAGGTGAAGGAGGTAGCACAAGCAAAGCACCTGGCAACATTCCCGCAATGTGGGCAGGGGTGCAATACATACTTCTTCGCTGATTACGGGCTAGTTATAACATAACTTTGGACAAGATTAGAAGACATTCGACATCGTTAACAAATAGAAGCCAAACTCTTTTGGGCCACCCGATCCCAGCCCCGAATTGCTCACCAGAGGCCACTAACCCAAACAAGATGGTGTGCCAGAGTGAAAATCAGGGGCTGTAGCCACTGTAACGCTAGCCAACACGTCCGCTATCGCCGCTACTAATAATTATTAGGCCTGGCAGGCGGCGGAGGGGAATGCTACCTAAAAATAGGAGTATTAATTTGATCCTTTAATGATAGTAATTAGCCGTGTTGACTTGATTCTGTTGGATTGGATGCCTATTCAGGTACTATACGGATACGTAAGGCTTATTGGAGCGATGGGTAGTAGGCAGGCAGGCGACAGCACGCAGGTACAAAACACGGGGGCCAGTTGAATCGCTGCACCAGCAAGCCACTCAACGCCTTGCGTCTCAAACAACCATCTTCAGTTGGAATGCCTATTCATGCTTATGCCCTAAAATCCCACGCGATTCCCGTCTCGAACCTATAAGGTCCTCTTGTTTTCATCATCCACCGAGTCCTGTGCCACCCACCGCCCAACTTTTCCTGAAAGAATCGCCCGTCTGGTGTCCCCTGAAGCGTCCCTACAAACGGCTCCCGAATCCCCCACTAACGTTACGGTACCAAGTGCACCAGCCACACACACCACACCACTTGGCTTGTCGTCCCCTTTTGACCACCTCTACGCGCCGCCAGGCACATTCCCACGCCTTGACCTTTTCCCATAACCAAACCACCTGACTCGACGATAAACGACTTTATCCTCTTCGACCTATTCGAACCTGCTGTCCCGCTGTAGTACTCTCCAAACAGGAGGCCCCGCGCCAACGACTGCACACCAAACAGAACGACCTCGCAGAGCTGCAAGAAGAAGACAGGACGGTACAGCTTGAACCGCTTCCTACAGTCGACATCTTCCCCTCTGCCACGATACAAGACGACTTCTCCCGTCATCATCATGCGAGCGGCCCAAGCCCTGTACTCCATCGCTTCCACGCGTTTCTGATCTCGAAATCAATACACAATCTAGTACGAACTCACCATGTCCGACAAGACGAGGCAGTCGTCCGGTGGTCGCTCCATCTTTTCCCGGAACAAGAATAAGGATAAGCGCGCCACCGATAATGATTCCTACGATACCCTTAGTACATTGAGCTCCCGCTCATCTAGGCACACCCGCGACTCCTCGGCAATCTCTTTCGATGGACTCGCCTCCCCCGACCCCAGCATGGGCATGATGCCCGGCGCCATCACCTCGATTCCGTACGATGCCACCGCTCCCGGCTCCCGTTCGCCTATACCCGTCGACTACCTCCCCAAAGCTGACCAAGTTCCCGTCCGTAGAGAACCTTTGCCTCATCAGCTGAACAAGGGCCATGACTTTCATCAGTATCCAACATTTGACCCCTCCGTCGCCAACGCGGCTTCTCACGCCTCCAGATTAGGCCCCCCCGCAACCAACGTCACCATGGCCAGCACTGGTAGGAACACGCAGTATCAGCTTTGGGGTCCTTCTCGTGGCAGTATGGCTAGCACTGTTAACGGATCTCACACATCCCGATACGAATCACTCCTCTCTCCCAACAATCGTGCTTCTGACGCCAGCGTCTACTCCAGTAGGTTTATCTTTGGCTCTTTCATTCTTCTCCGACGCTGATCAACTTGTGCAGTCCAACCGAGCGCATCATCCATTAGTTCCTACGGCATACCTCATCGCGAATCTCATCGTCTTACCAAATTCCCCGGGCCCGGCGCACACGATACCTTTCACTTTCCAAAGCCCGACGACGTCAATGTCATTGAACAAATGTTTGCACACCTCATGCACAGACGAGGTTGGCACAACCTGCCTGATCAGGCCAGACGACAAATGATGGCCTACAAGCCCGACAAGAAGTGGACTCTGCTACACCAGGACAGATTGGGCGAGTGGCAAGACGAGCAGAAGCGTCGCATGACGGCTCGTGTCAGTCAATTTGCCCAGCCAGACGTCACCACCTATTCTGATGAAGAGGGCACGCCTGAATGGTACGTACGAAGAGTCATGGAAGACAAACTCGACGGCAAGGGTATGGGCAGTTTGGAAGTCAACCTACGCACGCAGCAGATCGGCTGGGTGCGTCGCTTCGTCGAGTGCCAAGGACAAGTCGCGCTTGTCACTCTGCTCCTCAAGATCAATCGCAAGATTGCCAATGCGCCGGCAAGTGAGAGTTCCAAGGTTGAAAAAGGCCTTGACCGCGAATACGACATCATCAAGTGCCTCAAAACACTCATGAACAACAAATTCGGCGCCGACGACGCATTGATGCAGCAAAAGGTGCTTCTGGCACTCGGTACTTCGCTTGTCTCGCCTCGCTTGACCACTCGAAAGCTTGTCTCCGAAATTCTCACGTTCCTATGTACCTGGGGTGACAATGGCGAGGGTCACTACAAGGTTATCCAAGCTCTTGACGAGGTCAAGGCCCAGAGTGGCGCCAATGGACGATTCGACGACTGGATGCAGCTCGTTGAAGCGACTGTCGATGGCCGTGGCAAGATGGGTAGCATGGTTGGTGCAAGCGATGATATTCGTACTGGTGGTGTCGGCATGGAGAATCTGCTGATGGAGTACTCTGTTGCGTCCATCATCTTGGTGAACATGATGATCGACGCTCCAGAAAAGGACTTGCAATTGCGAGTACACATCCGCGCCCAGTTTACAGCATGTGGCATCAAGCGCATCTTGAGCAAGATGGAGGCTTTCCAGTATGAGCTCCTGGACAAGCAGATTGAGCGTTTCCGCACCAACGAGGCCATTGACTACGAGGATATGCTTGAGCGTGAAAACAGTAGCATCAAGGACAGCATTGAAGGCGAGGTCAAAGATCTCTCCGACCCCGTACAGATTGCGGATGCCATCCAACAACGCCTTCAAGGCAGTCGGACCAACGACTACTTTGTGTCAGCTCTCCAGCATCTGCTTCTAATGCGCGCCAACGATGGGGAAGAGCGCTTACGCATGTTCCAGCTCGTGGACGCCATGCTTAGCTATGTCGCCATGGACAGGAGACTCCCCAACATGGATCTGAAGCAGAGTCTCAACTTTACTGTTCAAAGTTTGCTCGACAAGCTGCACACTGATTCAGAGGCCCGGCAAGCTCAAGATGAGGCCCTGGAATCGCGTCAGATCGCCGAGGCGGCCATGGCTGAGCGTGACGAAATGCGCTCGCAGTTAGCACTCGGCGCAGATGGCCTTGTCGCCAAGCTTCAGAAGCAACTCGACGAGCAGGGTAGGTTTATCGATGCTCAACGACGACAGGCCGAAGGCTTGAAGGCTGAGCTAGACAGTGTACAAACGCTGCGCGCAAAAGAAGCCCAGCGGAACGAGCTTGAGACCAGAGAACTGTACCTCATGCTGCGTGATGCCCAGGACATTGCCGCTTCCAACGCCGCCAAGGGTGCTGCTCTCAATTCTCCCATGGCCGCATCCAACGGTACTAGCCCTGAACAGATGCAGGGCATTCTTGACCGTGAACGCCTCATGGAGCGCCTACAGATGCAGCTTGAGCGGCAAAAGACGCAATACAAGCTTGAAGGCAGAGTATGGGGCGAGGCTGCTGGGCCTTCTGACCGGCTTCGTGCTCTACGTGAAGAGATGGAAGATGATGAAGCCGACGCAGCTTCTGCCGCTCCGCCTCGGGACTTGACCAACAGCGTTCTCGGCAGCATCCATCGTCAAACTCGTATTCCTCGCAAGCCCGTCAACACAAACGGCGAGATCTCTGATAAGGAAATCATCGAAGAGGTATCGGAGATGGAAGAGGAAGACGGTGTTGTGTACGAGCGCCCTAGAATAGTTGAGTTCAAGCGGCCTGTTATCGATTCTAAGCAACAAGCCGTTCTTGTCGACGAGCTCGGGTCTAAACTCAAAAAGTATGATGGAAGTGATGAAGAGGATGACGGTGTCACCACTGGGCCTTCGCATCCCAGCATGGATTCATCTGCGCCGCTGACTCCCGCCGATACGGACACCCCAAAGGCTGGTTCTGCAACTGCCGCAATCAGTGCAGTACCACCGACTGGTGCCGCTGCCCCCCCTCCTCCGCCGCCTCCGCCTCCCATGCCTGGTCAGCTTGCCGGACCACCACCTCCGCCGCCTCCACCACCACCACCCATGCCACAACAAATTCCCGGAGCACCGCCGCCACCTCCCATGCCCGGCCAGATCCCCGGCGCGCCTCCACCTCCACCTCCACCACCTCCCCCGCCCATGCCTGGCATGAGGTTGCCTGCCATGGGAACGGATGGCACATCTATGCCTCCTCCGCCGCCGCCCATGCCTGGTCCCAAGACTGGCGGTTTCCTCCCCCAGCCTACGTACAGTGCTACACCTAGCGTTGGCCTGCCTGTCGCGAGACCCAAGAAGAAGCTCAAGGCTCTTCACTGGGAAAAGGTCGATGCACCCGAGACAAGTCATTGGGCGGCCCACACACCATCAGCAGAGGCACGCGAAGAAAAGTACATTGAACTTAGTAGGAAGGGTATCTTGGATGAGGTTGAGAAGCTATTTATGGCGAAGGAGATTAAGAAGATTGGGGCTGCTACCGGGCGCAAAGATGACAAGAAGCAAATCATTTCTGCAGACTTGCGCAAAGCATACGAAATTGCGCTGGCCAAGTTCTCGCAGCATTCTGTGGAGAAGATTGTGCAAATGATTATTCACTGTGATGTTGAGGTCCTCGATAACGTGGTTGTCATGGACTTTTTGCAAAAGGACGACCTTTGCAATATCCCCGACAACACATCCAAGCAGATGGCTCCTTACAGCAGAGATCTTACCGGACCGGATGCTGCCATTCAGGCAAGAGAATTGGACCCGGCAGATTTGACGAGGCAGGACCAAATCTACTTGTATACTGCTTTCGAACTACACCACTACTGGAAGAGCAGAATGCGTGCCTTGGCCCTGACAAGGAGCTTCGAGGCGGAGTATGAGGAGATTTACGCCAAGATGCACCAGGTTGTCAGTGTATCCGAGTCTCTTCGTGACTCGGTATCACTGATGAATGTCCTAGGTCTCATTCTGGATATTGGCAATTACATGAACGACGCCAATAAGCAGGCTCGTGGTTTCAAGCTGAGCTCGCTCTCGCGGCTTGGTATGGTCAAGGATGACAAGAACGAGTCTTCGCTTGCTGACTTGGTCGAGCGCATCGTTCGTAGCCAGTACCCGGCGTGGGAGAACTTTGCTTCTGAGATTGGTGGCGTCATTCCTGCCCAAAAGATGAATGTCGAACAGCTCGAGACTGATGCCAAGAGGTACATTAGCAATATTCGCAACGTCCAAACGTCGCTCGACTCTGGCAACCTCAGCGATCCCAAGAAGTTCCATCCTGAAGATCGGGTCAGCTTGATTGTGCAGCGCTGCATGAAGGAGGCCCGTCGCAAGGCTGAGCAGATGCAGCTTTACTTGGACGAAATGATTCGTACATTCAAGGACATTATGATTTTCTACGGCGAAGACCCAGCCGATGAGAACGCAAGACGGGATTTCTTCCCCAAGCTTGCTAACTTTTTGTCTGAGTGGAAGAAGTCGCGAGAGAAGAACATTCAACTGGAAGAAACGCGTAAACGCAACGAGGCTTCAATGAAGCGAAAGCACGCTGCGCAAAAGGCGGCGCTGGCCGCCAGCGAACCAGGCTCGGCCTCTGCCACCAGCACTGGCGCGATGGACTCGCTACTTGAGAAGCTCCGGGCAGCAGCGCCGCAGGCTCGGGACCAGAGAGACCGACGGCGGCGGGCGCGTCTCAAGGATCGCCATCAAGTGCGCGTGGCGTCTGGGCAAAAGATTGCCGATCTTAACGAGATACCCGAGGTGGAGGTTGGGCTGAAGACGTCGGATCAGACGATTGAAGAGGAGGAAGGCATGACAGCCAGCACAAGCGGCCCAGCCGGCCCCGCCAGCCCAGACCGAACACAGTCTCGCGAGGGCGATGATGACGTCGCCGACCGAGCAGCCGCCCTCCTGCAGGGCATGCGTGGCGGGGACGCCGAGGACAGCGAGAAACGAGAGAGCCTCCGCAAGGCAAGAAGGCAAACGGCCGAGGATGAGAGGCGGATGCGCCGCCGTCGTCGTGAGAAGGCTTCGATCAGCAACGCGGAGGATGCTGGTAGACCCGCCGACGTGGCAGAGGCTACGTCGGGCGCCGGCCACGATGAGTCGGCGCAGGTCTCCGCTGCGGGGCCGTCAGAGAATGGCGAAGCAGGAGAAGAAGGCAAATCATAAAGGGCAGGGGCATTGGGCCAATGCAGGATATGCCCCAGGAGAGAGAGAATGAGCTTCAAAGGGTGGATGAAGACGAAGAGGCATCTTGCGATTGCTCTTTACTATACAAAGTACGTAATGTTTTACAAAGCACATAAGCGCACATAATTTCCTTTTTTTTTTTTCAACTTTTTTTTGTCCTCGCGCTTGTTTATTCGGACGAGCAAAGGTTTAGAAAACGCTGTATGCTTTTCTACAATACTCTTTTTTTTCTTTGTTGCTGCCGTGGGAGAGGTCATCACTAGCTTAGAGACTGGGTCTGGTTGTGTTTTTCCTGGGTTTGTCACTTGTCCATGTAGCTTGGGTTTTCCCGACATCAACCTTGTAGCATCTTTCAAGACAAGATGTTTTATGTTTTATTGCAATGACCTAAAAAAAATAAATAAAGACCTAGACGCCCCGTCGCTAAGGCAAGTATATTTTTGAGCAACAAGAAGAAAGACGAAAGGAGACGATGGGGGACTAATCCCGCGTGGGACTCAGAGCACGGTTGAAACCGCCCAGACGGTTCATGTACTGCCGATACTCGGTCTTTTTCTCCTTGCGCACGGCGCCGGCGTTGTTGCCGGCAACGCGCTTGTTCTTGGTGGTGCCGAAGCCGCCAAAGCCCATCATGGCCTGCATGGCTGACATGTCGTCGTCGTCGTCGTCGTTGTCGCTGCCGCCGGCCTCTGCCGTCACTGGCGCTGTGGTAATGGTGGTGTTTTTGGTGTTTTTCGAGGTGGTAGGTGGTTTGGGATCCGTGTCCATGCGGTCCTCGGAACGGCCGCGCGGGCGTGGCGGGCTGCGGCGGTCACGGGCTCCTAGATGATATGGTCAGCGTGCGTGCTTTGCGTGGACAGGTTCGTTTGTGTGTTTTTTGACAAGTTGTGCGTACCTCTGCGGTCGTAGTCGTAGTCATGGTCGTCGCCATCGTCTCCGCCATCATCATAGTAGTCTCGCCGACGGCGGTGATTGTCGTACCGCCGCGGCTTGTAATCGCCATCCCGTCCATCACGACCTCCTCGACCACCATCACCTCCTCCTCCCCCTCCTCCTCGCTCGTTGTAGCCGCGATGGTTGCGGTGCTGCTGGTGCGGGCGACGCTCCGGCGAGCGGGAGCGGTCCTCGTGGCTCGCCGCGGCGGCTCCTCTGCTGTTCTCGCCGTGGTGGCGGCGGTCGCGCGACCGAGATCGGTAGTTGCTGCGTCGGCCGCCGCGGGTCGGCGCTGCGTCGTCGCGTCGGCCGGGGGGGGCGTCCCAGTCGCGGCGGGTGTCTGGGCGACGACCACGTCGCTGGTCAGACATTTTTTCTTCTTCTTCTCTTTTTTTTTTTTATGGTATGGGTGGAGGAGAGGATCTGGGCTTGAAAATGCTGCGCTGCGTTGCTTTATTTTCCTTTTATGGTTGGGCGTTGCGGAGAAGAGAAGGAATTGAAAAGTTGTTCAGGTGGGTTGGTCTTGTACGGGCGACGAAGTGAATAATTCTATTAAAATTCTAAAAAATCAGGTTTAAGCTTTTAGGACCCGGTTTTTTAGGCTAAGGCCACCCTAAGAGGGTATAATAGAGCTTAGTTAATTTTATATTATAAGTATAAGAATTTCTAAAGCTATTTAGTAAATAAAGACTACTATTAATATTATTTAAAAATACTTTATTATTTAATAAGATATAATTATAAGATTAAACTAAGCTAATAAAATAGGTTTTTATTATAATTAAGTAAAAAAATTTAGTAAAACTCTAAAAAATTAGTCTAAATACCCCCTAAAAGTAACTTTTATAGCTAAATACTACTTTATATTAAGGTAAATCTAAAATACTAAAACTAGATCTTTTATATATATAAAATCTTAATATAATTCTAATTTATATATATAATAATATAATAAATATACCTTATATAAAATATACTAAGAATAATAAAGTCTTTTATAGTTATATTTTATTTTCTTTAATTATAAATAATATATATATAAATTATATATATTTATTAAAAAGTTTTATATATAAATATTATTATAAATAATATCTAAATTTATATTTTATTAATTATATACTAATTAAATATATTAGAAAGCCTAAAGATAGAAAAATATAATATTCTTTAGAATATTACTAATAAGTAATAAGAGATAATTAGAGATTTACTTAATTAGTAGTCTAAGTAAATAAGCTTAATTAGGTTAAGATAAGGTTCTAAGTAATATATATAAAGCCTATTTATATATATTTATAACTAGTAAATTATAATAAAATATCTTTATACTTTTTACTTTATATAAAAATGTTTTAACTTACTAGTTTATTATTATTTTTACTTATCTTTTATATTTTTAGGCTCTCTTTAAATACTTTTAAATACTTTTAAATACTTTTAAATACTTTTAGACCCTTTTAGTAATATTATAATATTAAAATTTTATTAAGTTAAGGGATTCTCCTATATAGCCCTATAAAGGTAGAATCCTTAGTAAACTATTTATCTTTATTATAATAAAAACCTTCTAAAAAAGAACTTAAGTAAAAATATAAATATAATATCTCTAATTAACCTTATAGCTAATTCTCTAATAAACCTATAAGCTAAAAAAGACCTAGACTAAGAATAAGTTACTTTTATAAACCTAAGTATATATATACTATTAACTAATTATATACCTATACCTAATTCCTTAACCTTATTTATTTAGAGTAAATAACTTAAATAGGTAAGTAAGGTAAAGACTATATAGGGTATTATATAAGAGAATATACCTATTAAAGTATATATTATATTTACTTTAGCTATTTATTATTAAGAGGAGATTATCCCTAATAGCTCTATTATAGACTATTATTCTAAGAATTAACCTTAACTTACTTTTTAAGTTATAAATATATAGATTTATAACTTAAAATATATATATAATAGCTATAATAAGATAGTTAAATTATTTATTTTTATATATATCCCTAATTTATTAATTATTAGTATAGATTAGAAACTTATAAGTACCTTTAAGGTTAGTAAGTTAAATATAATTACTTAGGTATTAAACCTAATAGCTTTATTAATATCTTTCTATAACTTCCTAACCTATATATCCCCCTAATTAATTTACTAGAATACTTAATAAAAGGTAAATCTATACTTCTTATATTAAATAAAGATTAATAATCCTAATAATATTAATATATTTAACTTAATAATAAGTTAGTTTTATAAGTATATATTAGATTCTTCTTTAAAGGTTAAGTAAGAGGTTAAATATAAAAAATAATCTAAAAAGGCTAAGGATATTAGAATAATCTTAGAATAATAAGATAATACTAAGTCTCTTATATTAATAAATAAGGAAATACTAATAATAACCTTAAAATAAGACTTATTATTATTATTTCTTAAATTTAATAATTTTAACTTTATTAATAAAAAGTAACTTAAACTAAAAATAAAAAAGTTAAAGTAGTAGGGTATAAAAAATAAAAAAACTATTAAAGATAAAGCTAATACTCTTTTATTAATTAAGTATATAATAGTTACTAAGAAGTAGTTAAAAAAGATAGCTAAAGATATATAGATATTTTTTCTAAGTTATTATTTACTTTATAAATACTTATAAATAAAATAGTTTATATTATCTAATTAAGGCTCTAGAAGATATAAATAGTTATAGTTTTATTAAAATAATTATAATTTAGAATAAAGAAATATATACTTATTAAAAAATAAATATATATTAGTATTTTCTTTATTCTAGTAATTAGATAGAAACTTTATAAGGAATAATAAGTATAGATTTATTATATCTAATAGTAGATATTTATTTAAATCTATTAACTTAACCTTTAGAATTACCTATAGTTTATAAAATTTATATAGTAGGATTTACTAACTATAGGACTAGCTATTATATAACTCTAGTTAGTTATATAAAGATATTAGATTTTTATAAATAATTAAGTTATTTTTTTTCTTTTATAATTAAATTTAATATATATTATAAGTATTAATAAAAGTTATTAGGTTACTTTAGATTTAATTTATAAAGATATATAAGATTATAATCTAATCTACTATATTATTATAAATAAAAAGATATTAGTTAAATAAGTTAATAAAATATTACTATTAATTTTAGTAAATAATATTAATAAAAAAGTAATAAAGTTATAACTTACTAACTAAAATAAAGTATCTTTAGTATATAATTTTCTTTACTAAGATTTAATCTTAATATTTTATATACTCTTTCTAAAATACTAGATATTATATAAATTAATATCTTTATCTTTATTATTTTTATTATCTTTATAAAGATCTAAATTTAGTTAGGCTTTTTAAAGAAAGTAATATAATCTAAAGACTAAACTAGTCTTAATACTATAATTAGACTAAATAATATAAGGTATTATTTATCTTATAGCTAAAACTATAAGATATTACTATATAATACTCTAGTTTATATAAGAAAAAACACTATAATAAAACTAGGTAATATACTATAAAAATCTATTAATACTAGTATAGATTCTAAAGCCCTAATACTTTAGTTTATTATAGTTATTAATATACTATATTATATTTAGACCCTTAATAGTATATTAGTATTATTTTATAAACCCCTTTCTAAATTAAGCTTTTAGCTTTTTATTATAGTATTCTTTATATACTTAATATAAAGTATCTCTTAGAATATTAAGCCTATAATACTAGGCCTAAGGATAAAGAAATATATAACTATTTTATTATAAGAATAATAATAAGGATTCTTATAATTTAAAGAGTATAATTATAAAAGTCTTTATTTCTTTATATTACTTTTTTATTAAATTCTAGATTATATTATTTTTAATTTAAATAGTTTTTAATATATAGTTTAAAATATAATATCTCTCCTTTTAAAGCTTATAAAGTATCTAAGTATTTAAATAAATATAATTAAAAAATAAGATAGTAATTTATATAGTAATTTTAAGGTTAGTACTTTACTTAGATTTCTATTAAAGTTATTATTTATAAATAACTCTTATAAAGGTTATAATTAAATACTTAATATTATATAGTTAATATAAATAATTAATAATATAACTAGTAGTTCTTTTATCTACTTAAAGGGAGATAATATTATCTTTAAAAAGCTTTAGGTTAATAGCTAGTTTATTAGTTATTATTTAAGAGTAAAAAAAAAAAAAAAAAAAAAAA
>JAAHCF010000046.1:0-92104 GCA_038367545.1 Beauveria asiatica | reverse complement strand
GAGCGAGTTCCATCCTTTTTTTTTTTTTTTTTTTTTTTCATTTAATAGATATCATGACTATGTTACAACTTGGGGGCGGAGATCATCTCGCCACGCTGCCAAAGCGAACCACCGTCCACAGCAAGTGTCTCGCCGTTGACGTGGGCACCTGCGCGACTGGCGAGGTAGACAACAGCGCCAGCAATGTCCTCCGGCTCGCCGAGGCGCTGCATGGGGTTCGTCTTGGCCTTGGCCTCGGCGCCGCCCGTCATCTCCATCAGGCCATTAGACATTTTGCTGGGGAAGAAGCCAGGGCAGAGAGAGTTAACGGTGATGTGGCGGGGGCCGAGCTCGACGGCTAGGTTGCGGCCGAGGTGGAGGACGGCGGCCTTGGAGGCCGAGTAGCCGTAGGTTCCGTGGTCGCCGAGGCTGCCAATGCCGAGGCCGGCGACGGACGACGTGATGATGACGCGAGACGGGTCGCGGATCGAGGCGCGCTTCTCAAGCAGCGGCGCGAACTCGCGGATGGCGTTAAAGACGCCGCGCACGTTGAGATCCATGACCTTGGCAAAGGCCTCGTCCGGGTGCTTGTCAAAGGCAGCACCCCAGGTCGCACCAGCGTTGGCGAAGAGAATGTCGACGTGGCCCGTGTGCTTACTCACCTCGGCGAGCAGGTGCTTGATGCCAGCAATGTTGGACGAGTCGGCGGGCACGGGGATGATCTCGACGCTGGGGGCGAGGTTGGGCTGGGCCTTTAGCGCCTTGACGGCCTCTTCGCAGGCCTTGGCCTTGCGCGACGATATAAAAACCTTGGCCGCGCCAGCTTGGAGGAATCTGTAATACTGCTTATTAGCTGCCCGTTGCGAGCGTGTCCTTGGGACGATGCCTGTGGGGTGACGCACGCAGAAGCAGCATGCAGCCCCAGGCCGCGGGAGCCGCCCGTGACGACAGCAACCTTGCCCTTGAGGGAAAAGAGCGAAGGAAAATCTCTCAGAACCGCCTCAGACATTATGAATTAAACCGGTTATGAGGAGATGTTGATGAAAAAAACAACGGCAAATGGCCGAAGCTCTGGCGAGGCCAACAGGGTGTTAGCCGAGGCTCGCTGTACTGCTGTTGCCAGGCTTTTGGAGATACACTAGTTGACTAGTGCGGGCCAGGAAAGTTGGGAAGTATTAGTATTCGTGTCGAATGGCAGAATGTCCGTAACCTGTGAGAGACATATATTACATAGATTTACGAAGTGCAGCAAGTGGAGTGATATACCTATTCAAGTCCATGGACTCCGGCGGCCGAGGCCAACTCCAGGGATCGGACACGGAGAAAACTGCGATTTGCGGGGAATACGTGCCTCGGCCTCGGTGGAGTGACCGTCTGGACTTCGTCTCAGAGCTCACTCTTGCATTGCCGTAGTTAGCTTGTTATCAGTCGTTAGCTCACTAAACCTTTTGGTGGAGTAGTAGGCCGTCATCGTGCTCCGATTCGCTGTGCTTGCCACCTCGAGTTCCTGTAGCTGAAAGGGCCACTGATGAATGGCGTTTGATTTCGGAAAAGTATCACCAATCTCACCGACATCGAGATCGCCCGTACGTGTTGTTCTACTTCAGTTGGTCATGATGATTCGAAAGTTAATAAGCTGATGCTAAGAGTACAATGATGAAGGCTAGTTCAACTTCAAGGGAAGTATTTCCTCGCTCAGGCCTACTGTTCTCATGCAACACACCTCCGTCTGACGGGGAGCCGTGTCAGCCGTGTCCGCAGCTCAGAGTAGTTATGCGGCCATGTATACTGCAACCCTGCATGACTCTTTGATGCAGCATCGCTATAGATGATTGACAGTAAAGCGTGTGCGGAAGATTGCTCAACCTCCCGTATTTACTACTGACACTCCTCACATTCGTTCGTTTGTGCGTAAGCCTCGAAGCTTAGTTTTACGATGCCTCCGTTGCTGCTCCTGCGTTGCGTCTCACTTGTGACGTTGTTTTTGATGTATCTTCTTGTTCCAGCAATGATTGACGGCATCCCCGACGATTTGCCAATCGCTTGCGTAAACGTGGCCGATGAAAAAGACCTTGACATTGTGCTCGACAGTGACAAGCTTCGAGTAGTTGACCCTAGATTCCCTCGAGATCTTCTCACCCTCTTCCGTCATTTCAACCCGCACAGGTGAAAACCCCAGCGACGGCTCACCGTCCAGCTTCTTTGATTTCTGGCCCCTCTCGTGGACGATGCCGTGTTTTTCGGGCTTGACTCCAGACTTTTTGCATGCTTTTCCCCCGTACGTAAGAATGGGCCTGCCCGACGTAAGACGAACGGTCAGAATTATCCGCGCCATCGTCACACAATACAATATGACTCACACGCATGTGCAGTGGCCTTGGTCGTTGGCTACCACAATAAAACGCCTGAATCCAACAAAGAATGCTGTTCCAAACTTGTTTTGCAAATCCTCCTTCTTGGAGGAGGATTTCGGTGCTTCGCTTATCGAGCCTTGTGGTTCGGACCAATGCACTTTGAAGATCTGTTGTAGATTGTCAGGACCAGCAAGCGTCAAGGTGCATAAGCGCCCAAACGTACCTCGCCGGGTTGGAAGCGTGTCGAGTGCTCTATTCGATACCCTGTGTTCTACACGTCAGGTTCTTTCAGAAACATGGACAAGACAAACATACGTGGATCTAGCTCACCAGCATCGCCCTCCCTTGTGCGAGGTATATATTCTCCATCTGCAGCTGTCTCGGGCTGTGGTGTAGGTAACCCTTCGGATCCGCTGTGCGCTTCGCCTGCTTTCATTAATAATAACTCATCATATGTGTTGGGTGTTTGGCTACCAATTTTGGAGCTATCGGTCTCAAAATCTTCTTCGGTGTACAGTTGCGCTTCTGCTGCGGCCTGGCTGGAAGATGCTGCACTTGCCTGTCTGAATGTGGCAAATCCGCGCGATCGTGACCGTTCTTCAAGAATTAGACATTTGGCACTGTGAAAGCCCCACCCACTCGTTTTCATACCGCTGGTGTAAACAGCTCGCGCTGACTCGTATTGCGAATAATTGACCGCTGATTGTGGTGCGTGAGCAGCGTGTCGCGACATGGCAGGCAAAGCCGCAATGGTCTGATTCTGTCGCTGGTGCTCCTTTGCATAGGAGGATTCAACGTCTTTGCAGGTAAGGAAATGTGGCATGACGGGTATCACAGACTTTAGGTGTAACATACATTGTAGGTCGGCACATTCCGTGTTTGCCGCGCCCTCTGGAGATGTGGTGGACGATTTGCCGTCTGAGCTAGCGCGTCGACGATGCGACTTCTCTTTGCACTTCTCCTTCTCTTTGATTTTTGGCTTGTTCTTCTTTGTCTTTGGTTGTTCTGGTGCTCCGCCGGCGTAGTCATACTCCTCAGCTACTTCGACTTCATAACGTTAGTGTGCCAGCGTCTAATAAATAGGACAAGCAGCAGAAAACGTGGGAGCAATTGGCCAGGCTTCGAGTTCAGAATGAAAGCGCAAGGGCAAAAAAGCAAACAAAAATTAGGAAGCTTCAAATGCACCGTGTAAGCGCAGCAGAAAATTCTATTCATACAGTGAGCTTCATTTGTCGTCGTCGTTAGACTGTTTAGACGTTCTGTTATGTCCTCCACCGCAGCGTCGCGAGAGGTCCGCGCATGACCTGCTGGGTTTAGGTCTTGTTGCTCCCACTCGTACTCGAGATGGCCTGCCAAAACCGCTTCAGCATACTCTGGTCACATAATTCACCTTGAGGCCACGCGACTCCCACGACCGAGTCGCATTCTCCGATTTTGAGCGACGGGGATCTCGGCTCAAGTGACGTACCTTCAGTATCCTGGCGAACGCGCACATTGGCCCGCTGGGTGCTGTTCCAGGTCCATTCCGACCAGGCGCCCCAGCGGTGCGATTTGGACTTTGACTTGTGCTTATGCATAATGTCATTTTGCGTGCAGGAAATCTTGCTTCGGAGCGACTAGGCAAGCATTTCTCGAATAGGGAAAGGGATCAAAAGCAATCGACAAGATACGAGAACACCTGCCAAATGTACACGTCCTCGAAGGCCCAGAACCGGTCGGAGTCGGCGGACGTGGCGGCTGGGAGGGGGCAGTTCTTGTACCAACGTAGGCACTAGTTAGAGGGCACCGTAGCTTGTTAGTGCCTGCAGCTCGAGAAAGCCTGCATAGGTACACAGCAGGTTTGCAGTATCAGCGGGACGTGGTACTTTTGGGACCATCTCTCACTGGGTTGCTCTGTGAGCGATGTACGCGACGACAGGGAGGAGCGTGGGTCTTGCTCCAGGTCGAGATTCCTGAGGACCGTATTGATTGGGCGGCAGAGGGGATGTGACGACCACGTTTGGAGTAGTACAAATACGGACCATTAGAGTGCTTCATAAGAACGCCAGTCGTAATGAACCTGCATCACCAATCACTGTGAAACAGTGATTGAGTGATACTAAGGTAATGCATAAGAAGGCACGCGATGGCAGGCTCCGTAATCCGTAGCGGGGTCTTGACGCCACAAGGCTGTTTTGCTGCAAGACCGCAGGGGGAAATGACCATCAGGCAACGTGTTTTCATGGATGCTGGAGCCTGTACCAGACTACCAGAACAGCAACGTTCGAGCCCTGGACAGACAATCGTCTGGACGGGAAAGATTTTGGGTCCAAGCATAAAGCGTAGCCGTGGGCCCGTGTTGACGACAACTCCTCTGCAGCACTAGCGCTCCTCCTTCCCCCGGTTACAGGTATTTCGGCTGGCTGGCAACGCTGGTAGGTGTGTACGTACCGTGTGTTCACTTATTATAGTAATCATCGTCGAGCGGACGGCTCATCTGACTGCTGTACCAGTCAGTATTCATCTCATTGCTCTCCCGGCTCCCCACCTTTCACTTTTCCACTCGCTGGCTCATGAACCACCCGAGTTGACATGTCTTTTTCGAGGACCAAGGCGGGTTGTAATGTAGCCCAGACTAGGCTGGCGTTCTTTGTACCCTGAGGCGAGCCGTAGCGAGATGAACAGCTTGGTCCATGGCATCAAAAGAGCCAGTTCTTCAAAGCTAGATGTCGAAAGGGTGGTTTGAGAGTCTGGTGGCGCTGGGCCAAGCTGGACCATCACGAAGAATGCAAGCCCCATGGTACGACTTCAGTATCCGGCTGCAGAAGTATGGAGCGGGCTTGCAGTTGGTGCATCACTGGCCAAAGGCGTGGTACTTCTAGCGTCGACGATGGTAGACTCGACGAACAGCCACGCTGCATAACGTTGGCGTACCGTGTACCTTACCGTGTGGCTGTGAGCTCCGCACTGTCCTAAGAATACCTTTATTAGGTAGTAGCTCATAACTAATAACTGTGTTGTAACAAGCCGGACTCCGCTGACCGTCAGTCGCGTTGCAGGGCCAACTTATTTTTGACTGTTCTACGGCCGAGAGATGCGTGGCAGATCCTCCAACGCGTGCGGAGTCGAGAGTTGCGGATCCTGATCGACGATGAACAGTATTAGGCTTTCTTAATTGATCCTCAGTAATAGGAGCGAATCCCGGCATGGGTTACAAAATTCTTGTCGACATGGGAGTTGTTGGACCAGTCAAACTAGCAAGCGCTTTCATTGACAAAAAGACACAGAACTGAAATGAGAAATGCAGCATGATATGTATATCTATAATTCTAGTAACAAGTAAGGATGAATCATGAACCTCTAGCACGTCACAGTAATTGTGTTGACTCTTTGAGTCAAAGGAGACAATACTGCATCGCATTCTTTACAAGCAGCGCATTGGAGAGCGGTGCAAGACGCCATTAACTTCCGAAGCAGCCGAATAGTCCGTAGCGGCCATTGGACTTCTTGTGGCACGCCTTGATCTTCGTACTTTGTCGACCTGATCTAATTGACGGAGTGGTGCCTCCTGATGTGAGTTTTGCGAAACTGTGCTTCGGTATATGTTTCTTCTCACTGTGCGATTTTCTTCGTTTGGAATGTTCGTGTTCGCCCTTCTTCCGACGGCGTGGCGCTTCGTGGCGTGAGACTGTCGACCGTCGACGGTCATCCCGTGATTGCTTCGAGTCCGCTTCCGCAACTCTCAATTCACGACGTGACTCCGAAGAGGCCTTTCCTTTAGGTGAGGAGACACCGGATTGCAACGGTGAAACGGTGGACGAGGCAGGGCCGCTTTCCGCTCTGTGGCGAGACCGTTTCGCTTGGTGTGTAGATGAAGAAGGCTTATCGATGATTTTTCCTCTAGAACCTGCAGAATAGCCGTTTGGGAGCCGTGAGAATGTATTGCTGCGATGCGGCCTCTCACTAGCAGCCGGTTGCCTTTGAAGAGCTGCAGCAATGGTGGCATAGCTGTTGTGATAATAGCCCGATGCCGAGGCTGAGCCGTAGTAACCCGGGCTTGCATAGTTATATCCGCGCATGATGGCGAGATAATTTGTTCAAGTCTTCGTATATTACTCGACGCTCTCGAGTTTCAGACCACAGCAACTAATGTCGGGCCCTCACTGATTTGTCTCCTTCATGACAGTCGTTCTGGTGTGATAAGATGGTCTCGAGGGCCGACCAGCCTGGGTCGATTTGGGTAATGATGGCACACAGGACCGGAAAGTAAAGGCTGAAATACAGAGGCTCTGGGTGGGAGCTTGCGTTTCACACGTCGCATAGCGGTTTGTCTGCTAGTAGGTCGCTGGGTTTGGAGCTGAGTCTCTTTTGGTAGGATTGACTTTTTGCCAGCAGCAAAGAAATTTGCAAAGACTGCTGCTGCACGGCGGCTTGCCATAGATATCGCAAGCGGCAGGCGCGCATGGTCGAACCAAGATTTGGCAATAGGTTGGTAGCGCCTGGCTATGCATGGCTCCAGAGAGGCTTGTTTTGCATGTCGAGGCTGCATTTTCGCAGTATAGCCACTCTGTGATTTCATGAGGTGGGTTGTGAATTCACAACATCGGCAACTACGTCACTCAGGGAGGGTAAGCGCTATGCCAGATCCAAGTCACTTACGGCTCAGTGCCGTAACTAGCTAGACTCCAATATGACTACGCAAAGCAGTGACCAAAACTCAAGTATACATAGAAAAATTTAAATTATTCTCAACAGATTTGTGGCCATGAGTATCGATCATCACGATATCAACTAAGAGACACTTCATTTCCAGTTGACGCTCTGCGACAGAGCTAACACAGCTTCATCTCACGCAAAATGGACCCTGCTTTTCTTTCTGTGACGGGCCTGCTGTCGGTATGATGACCCTGGATACCACTGCAATAGCTTATGCATGATTGAATCTCGATATACAGTTCCCTCTGGGTGCTACGAATTCCGCTGTTCATTTCTGACCTCCCCTGCTCACTGTAGGATTGCTCCATCACGAACATCTTCTTACCTCCTCCCCCCACCATGTAATTATACCTCGGCATTGGCTTACAAAATGGGTACACCTCTTCCCTTCTGGGCAAGCAATGGCTCCAAGGAACTTATGTGTGTTGGTATGAATATGCCAACTGTGGGCGAACATGGCCCATCGAACGACCTTCACCGCGACAAGATCCATCATATCACCAAAACCCTTCAAAAAATGTTAGAAATCGACAGTACAAGATGAGTGGGCCTCTTGATTGTTCGCGATACAGCCTCGGACTCAACCCTACACCAACACCGTCGAATTCAATTCTGGCTCTGTGCCGTATGCTTCCGCTCATAACCCTTCCGAGAGCAAAGAACGCTCAGAGAACGCTCAGAGAGTGGGTATTTCCGCCGATGCTCTATGTCGAAGAGTTCTAGATAAGACACGTCAGAGTCCTCTATAATTTGTGCTGGCCAACTCTATGTGGTCTTTGCCGGAAAGGGGAAGATGATGTTCAAAACACGTCTTCGATGCACCGAGATTATACTTGATCAATTGACAATTCGCCAGTCGTCAGAGCAAACTTATATCGGCAGGAGTCGAGGAATTTATTTCTCACGGATTGCATCGTGGAACAGATGTCGCGCCTCCTCTTTGAGCAGCTAACACTATCAAGCCAACCATGGAAAGGGGTTGGTAGTGTCCTCCGATTTCGCCGGCGGCGGCTTGATGGATGCCATGATTGCTGGATGCCTAGCAACTGCCAAAATTATTTTGCAATTCATTGAACAAGACACGGCCGTCAGGAGTGAGTAACCCTTCCATTATTTATCCAATTACAAGTCTGCCGTGAGCATCGACTATCTCCCGTCGTTTCAAGCCTGCTATCAACTATTTATTGACGATCTGGCCAATCGGTACAGTCGATTCAAACACAAGCGCTTCAATGGTATCGCCGATTTCGGTGAAAATAATACAACCAAAGGCTGTTCGGTCTAGTTTACAGCCATTATCCACTCTCGTGAGAACCTCACGTCGTTGAAGTCATTTATTACCGAGCATATACGTATCCGTATACGGGCTCCTGAACCTTTCTCGGTTTCGTTATAGGACGATTCGAAGGCGTTTGGAAAGTTTACTCACGGCCTTTTCCAACTGCCCTTCCCAACTACCTAGCACAAATGATTTGACAACAGCGTGCAGCGAAAGGCGACTTATGCAGCAAGTTGAGCAGCTTGGGTGCCTGGCGCGCGAGCGCAATGGATCCCTGTGCGCTTTGAGTGCTGCGGTCGTCGTCAATTCAGGAGTGCTTTATTATTATTCGCGAACAGTTATTTAAATTTCAGCGTTGATTGGCCCACTCTTGGGGGGGGGGGGGACAGAAAGTTGGTCCGAAAAGCATTGCCGAGTTTTGGCCTAGGCTAATAACTGCGCAGCTTCAGCGTACTAATAAACTCCTTGGAATCGCAGGGGTCATCCCTGAGGAGGTCGGCATGACAACTTGTGCGATCGGTCCGACAAAGCAACACTCCAAATCAGAATGCAAAGCAGATTTTGACGATGGTGTGGATGGCGTCACTTGGCGTCGAGCCTAATTATGACCCTGGAAAAGTGAGGCTAGTAACTCCATACCTGAGTCCATCTTTGGGCCAAGTTCAAAGACGATAGAAGTCAGTCAGCATGGTGCCAACGGAGGATATGCTTCTGGAATATGCTGCGTTGTCGAATTCTGATGCGGTGGTGGGCCTGGCCAAGTCTCTGGCACATCACAAGCGTCTTCTCCAGGTGACGCGTGAATCAATGATGCAGCAGAGAAGAGGACAAGAAGAAAAGTGGCGTGACACTCAGACTTGCCTTGCTCAGGACCTAGCGAACAGGAGATGGTCTTTCAGTCTTTTCCCAATCTGAATCTGGGAAGAACGGTAGATAGGTTTCGCTCCGTATTGAGTGGAGTTGTTCATCGCCGTCATTGCCGAGCGAAATGCTTCTCCATGATGCTGCATTTCTGCCGCAAGACTCGGCAAATTTGGAAATCAATAACAAATAGACTCCGCTTCATACGGACGATCCTGTCTGAAGTTCTGGTGTGTGTGCATTAGTTGAGTAAGTTGATAAGGCACAGCTCCCCAGAAGTCCATCGGCGTACGATGGGGCCTGGGCATGGTGGGTCGCCAGCGTCTCGATGTCGTTGAGGACCAATTGTCTTGGCCGCCCAGGGACATTATATGGAGACTAAGAAATGAGGGCCAGACGAAAGGAGAGAGAAGAAACGTTCGCTACGATACCATGGAGATGTCCATGGAAATCCAAAAATTCTTGGGTAGCAAGTGGGACAAGGTGCGAGCCGTTTTGCCGCGTCCGTCGATCCCTTCCCAGGGCCCCATGAAACGCACAGACGGCTTGAGAGTGGATGAAGTATCCTTGAACCCCTGCTCACTAGTCACAGCACACCGTTCTTGCGCTTGCTGCTTGTTTTTCGCTCATTTTATCCTTATTTTTTGTGTGACGGAGGTTGCAGAGTAATCGAGCCCTTTTCTGTCGTCCTGCAGACGACAGCCGCCCGGAACGCCGCCGAAGAAGGGGGAGGGCCCAGGGCCCGCAGAACAAGGTAGGCGGCAATGAGCCGAAGAAGCAAAATCGGTCCTTTTCCACAGAAAAGGAGCTCGTCGAGTTAGTTTTGCATGAATGCTAATCTGTACGGATTAGACTTGGTACATTGTAGTCTGACAGTGCAAGTAAGTAACGAGCTGCATACCTCCATCAGATGGCAAGAATGAATGACCAGCCAATGAGAAAAAGACCCGCTGATTGGCCCATGCAGAATTGCGACTCCAGTGATAACTAGCTAATTTCATCTATATGAAAGCGTCGATGATCTAAACTACCTTGCCCGCGCCTTACCCACCTTGCCTGCCAACCTGCATCGCTGTTGGGCCTTGGCGGCCTCACCGTCAGGAATAAAATGGAGTCTCAAAGGTTCCCACGACGGAACCAAAAACCGAAAAGGCCGGTTGTACAGTAAAGCAGCTAAGTTGGCCTCGGATGCTTCCATGCATGGATTATTCTTGATTGGGGATAAGATCAGCACTTGCCGTTTTTTCCCCTCTTGACAACCTGGCTCTGGGAAGTATTTGGTGGTTTTTGGCGCAGGCCCAGTCCCTCTTCCCCAGAAATAAGTGTCTCACCCAAGAAGACCTTGCTGTTCGGAAGGACTGGGGGGAGCGGGCAATAGTATGTGTCGGTTATCATGTTGTCTCTTTTCCTCCCCGACGGAAGGTATGCGAGCCACATGACACCATTCGCAGCTCTTCTTCAAGTCTTTTTTTCTTTCCTGCAGCCTGCCTCGCTACTGTGGCCTGTGCGACCGAGTCGTCGAGTTGTATCGCGGCGCGCGCCCGTCGCTAAAATTCGCACCCGCAGGAAACAACCCGGCCGCACTAATACACTGAACAAGACGCCCCTTGTCCATCAGTCTGCCAGCTTCCCAGCTTGGGCGTCGGGTAGGGGGAGGATGGGGCGCGCGCAGGAGAAGCGGCAGTTCGCTTTGCATCACATGTCCGGCCAGCGATGTAGCAGCCGGATGAAGAGCAGGCTTGCCCCCGGGGCCGATCAGGTCTCTCTGTCTCTTTTCAATATGTGTAATCTGTACGGATTAGTGGGATATGCATCTCGCTTCTCGCCCAATCTTTTTCTGGAAGGGGGCCTTTTGGCGCATGGAGGAGTTGCCATCGTGAGCAAGAAAGAGACCGCCCATCGGCAAGTCTTGGGTCCACCGTATCCTGAGACATTCCTTGTCTTGGTCCACGGACCACCTTTCTTTCCAAAAACCTCACATATTTGAAAAAGAAGGAGAACGGGTATCAAGATAGACGACAACCTTTGCGAAGGAGGGGGAAGACTGGCTTTTATTACAGTTGCTGTCGGGCAGAAAACGGAGATGACTTCCAAATACATATAGCCCACCCCCGACTCCACCAAACACCCCAGATTGCCTCGATTCTCTCTCAAACACTCAGCCCTCGACCATACGTTTTGAGTCTGACCTTTTCCCTAGCTGGTTCTCTTCCAGTGTGCCCCTCCCTCTATTGATACCCGAACTATATCGTTCCCATTTCTTGTTCCTGACATTATTTACACGTTTACCAACACTTGAACCAACCAACGTCAGCCCTCGCCCGTTTGTTCTGGTTCTCTCACTCACTTTGGCGCCGAAGTCATGCCTTCAACACTCACAGAGGGGCAGCTTGAGGCTATTAGTGCCATTGAGAGAGCCTGCTCCGTCTTTTCGCTTCTCGGATGTCTTTTCACTATTATTACGTTTTGCTCGTCGAGCGCCTTTCACAAGCCCATCAACCGGCTCGTCTTTTACGCATCGTTTGGTAACATGATGACCAATGTCGGCACCCTCATGTCGCGAGCCTACCTGCACGATATACTTTCCGCCGGTTGCCAGTTTCAAGCGTTCTTGATTCAGATGTGAGTGAGCCTCTTTTGGGTCTGCGAATCGAATATTCGGGACAAGCCACTAACACGGAATGCGCAGGTTCATGCCGGCTGATGCATACTGGACCTTGGCAATGGCGGTCAATGTCTATCTTACCTTTTACTACAAGTTTGATGCCGTGGCGCTGAGACGAATGGAGATTCCCTACTTGCTGCTTTGCTATGGTGTGCCCATGATCCCGGCCTTTGTCTTCATATTTGTCCAAGACCACCACGGCGCACGCGTCTATGGCAACGCCTTGCTCTGGTGCTGGATCTCGCCAGAATGGGACATTTGGCGAATTGCATCTTTTTATGGCCCAGTCTGGTACGCAACACGTGTATCCTTAACCACTTTGTCAGCTTCGCGGTGCTAATCTGCAAAAGGGTCGTCATCATTGTCACCTTTTTCATATATATTCGTGCCGGGCGCACTATCTACGAGAAGCGCCAGCAGCTGCGTGACTTTCACAGTTCCGACCCCGATCCTCTGTCCGTCAACGGCGAAGCTGGCCACTTCTCAGTGAAGACCACCGAAGTCACCGTCACCAGTGAAGCCATCAACACCACCGAGGGGGCTTCCACACCCTTCGGTCGCCACACTGCAATCACTGCAGATCCGAGGATGGTCGGCGATGATAACAATCGCGCGTATTCTATCCATGTCACATCTCACTCCGTTGCGTCTGCGCAGTCCATCGAAGACGTGGAGCTGCCTCTACAGGGTCGCGAGGGCAAGGAAACTCTCAAGGCGGCGGCGCCGTTGCCGCCACAGCCGATCAGCAGCTTCAGCACGCGGCCGCAGCCGGTACCGCGTGTGCCACGTGTGCCAAACCCGCATCGCCGCCGCAACCACGAGCTCAACAACGCGGCCTGGTCCTATACCAAGTGCGCCATTCTCTTCTTCACGGCTATTCTCATCACCTGGATCCCGTCGAGCGCCAACCGCGTGTACTCAGTCATCCACCAGAACGAGATCAGCGTCGCCCTCGAGTTTATGAGCGCGTTTGTGCTGCCACTGCAGGGCTTCTGGAACGCTGTCATCTACGCCGTCACCTCGTGGGCGGCATGCAAGCACTTGGCGCACGACCTTCGCTACGGGCGCGCTCCCGATGTCACCGAGCTCGTTGGCGGCATGTCGTCATCTGGCGAGGAGCATTCCGAGTATCCACTAACCTCCCTTTCTGGCGATTACCACAACAGATTTAGCACGGGATTCCTGGGCTCTTCCAAGGCGAAGACGCCTGCGAAACCGTTCGACACCGAGAGCGCCACGGAGTTGTCCGCCAGTCGAACGACTTCTGCAGACGGCCTCCGCAGCTAAGAGGCCGTCACTCTTTCCACTTTCTTTGCTCAAACATTTAGTTTACGACTGTCGCTATTATCTATTCTAATTTCTGGGGGGTCGGAAATTTCTTTACATTCTCTCTCCGTTTCAATCTGGGATGGGCGCGCCTTCGTTCTCCGGCACGTCTTCATGTGGATATACAGAACAACCTCGATCGACTGTTGCGACTCACTTGTACATAATTAAATTCTACGGCCCTTTCTGTATAAACTATATTTTTATGTATCTAGCAGCAGATCGACAATGCAAGCAATGACGGCAAATATCGTACCCCACCACTTTGCATAGGAAGCATCATCAATATCCGAGACTTTTGAGGCACGTGTTTAATTCGCATCCTCAGAATAATCAAGGTAACAATGGAGCACCGTCGCTCCACGGGGTCTTCGTATGCGACAGCTACGACTATCAGCCTTTTCAGAGAGGAAGGAGACGTGAGCCCCCCACCCCCGACTGGCTACCTTTGACTAGCCCACGTTTTATGCAGGTGCACTATTTAACGTTATGGAGTAGTAAAGTACCTACCTACACGGGAGAGGGGTGTTTTCTGACATGCCCTCTGATAGATTTTTGTAGATAATATATTATTTAGGCATGTTATAAAGAAATCGCACTTTTTTAGTATATAAAAAATTTTCTAATATCCTATCTGAGAAGCCTGAACCTATAACAACATGCCTAAAAAATATGCCAGATAGTAAAATATGTTAGAGGGCATGTCAGAAAACACCCCCCTCCCGCGTAGGTAATAGTTAGTCAACCCCTGGCGGCCATCATCTAGCAGGGTACGCAGGGGTTTATATTCATGGCGGTTGCTAACTTGTCCACAGTTATCCGTCGTCGCAATCCAGTTTTACCTTATTCCTAGGCAAGTGGATTTGTCTCTTGAAATTGCACTGGGATTACGGAGTACGGATGTACACAATACGTTGTTGTGCATAATCTGCCGACGGCCGTGGCATAATCGCAGCATCGGGCTGTATTTGTTACACAAAAACCTGGACACGACGGCCAGATACATGGTGGTAATTTCAGGAAAAGTTCTGTTTTATTGATCTGTAAATTCATCATGGCTCGTTACGCCAACTTTCTGTTCGCGACAAAATTGACTGACCACTTTCAACGAAATTCAACATAAACACTTCCGCTGGTTAATGAGATTAGCCTTCCCCATTTTCGTACAACCATTGACCCCGTCCACAAAATGCCCTCAACCGATATTCTGCTCTGTCTTAACAGAGTCAATGATGTGGTACTCCCAAAAAGTACCAAGCTCCCGGCATTCCTCAACAATCTTGGGATCGTCCCACCACCGAGCACCTACCGGTGTGCAGTATTGACCCCAAACCTCCACCCAGAACATGCGGCCGACCAAGGTGCGCAACTCCGCTTTATCTCGCCGTTCCCGATACATCCTCTCGATGCTGGGATCCGGGTCGTGGTAGTCGCAGCGGCGGGCATTTTCTTGCAGGGCAAAGAATTTCACCTTTGTTCGCCTGCTTCCCTTTCCTCGAAGACCAGCATCACCGAGTAGTTTAGGGAGTAACCTACTCGGCTCCAAACAGCGTGCTTCCTTCTCGAGATTCGGAAAAAGATGCTCTTCCACCCAAGTCCGGAGCCTGTGGCCAAGAGTTTCGGGATACGGCAGCGGATCGATTATTGTCACTCTGAAAGATCCGCCCGGCTTCAAACACTTGTTGACACTGCTCAGGACATTGGGCAACATGTCGTAAGGGCATCCCGACGGCAAAGAAAAGGAATACACCGTCTGGAATTGCGACGCCGGTACAGGAAAGCTCGTAGCCTCGACTGGAGGCGCTCTGACCAGCTGAATATTGTGCGGCCAGCTGCCTCTTGGGCTCTCTCTAATGAGATGATACACCTGCGTGCCAGGGTGAGCAGCGCTGAGGTACGTTGCATACGCTGTAATTGTCAGTAAATCTTTCTTCGAAATGAAAAACGGACTGTGATCACCTTTCGTCTCGTAGAGTAACATGACTAGTGCTATCGGAGGAAGCGGAGTCCAGCGGCAGTCCTTGCCGTGGTCTGGAGCTGCTACGTAACCAAGACCATGGAGAAGAGAAAGCATCCAATGTTGTTTGGGACTCTCTGTCCCAATATCCCGGCCCTCACCAGGCTCTTCCGTCAAGATTTGCTTAACTTTCGCCAATATCATCCCTGTTGGTGCCCCTGCTGCATATGGAAATCCCTGTGTAGCGCTGGCAATGGCAGATGCTTCCGTCTTGATCATAGATACTCTTTCAGACTTCTTTGAGACGGCTTCATCGGCTTTTCTGATCTGTTTCGCGCCGTGTTCTGCCCATTGTGACGGAGTCCGCCACGCCACAGGGTTGTTGATTTCAGATGGAGGTGGCGCGGGCCGACACGGCGATCGTGGGGGCGGCGTCAGAATGACTGACGATTCCAGTCCGGTCTCTGAGTGGGCTGCATTCCCTGGACTTCGAGAATGTCAGTACGTGGTCTACACAGGAGTTGGATATTTTGCATACAGTCTCGAGAGCAGCTTTGGTGGGGTGGTCAGCGGAGCTTTGATCAATGGTCCCTCTGCTTCTTTGGACTTGCAGGTAGAATCGGGGTTATCGAGAGCAACTCGTGGTGCATCTCGAATTTCGACTCTAGGTGGCAAGTCTCCCAAGATTTCGATCAAGGTAGCAATGTTAGGAGGTTCAGCGCCGCTCCGATGAAGAAAAGAGCTGGTCAGGTTCGCAGTGATGGAATCGATACTTCCAAATGACTGTGAGAGACATTCTATAACATATCAGTTATTTGCTTGTCATGGTTTGAGGAACAGTCTTACCATCAAACGAGGGAAACGTGTCCCGTTTACTGGCAGATGAAGAGAGCTCGGGCCCGTCCTTGTTGGGCGAGGTTGGTGCCGTGGTCACCATACCGGAGCTTCTTTGGCTTGAGGAGTCGAACGTTTGCGAAAACGGCGAGATGGTAGACGTAAGGCTTGGCGTTGCCAGCCCAGAGAAGGATGGCGAGCGGTTGGGATCCTTCCCTTTTGACGCGACTGCATTTCTGCCGCTTCTAGATCGAAAAAAACTGAAAGGCGTCTCGGAGGAAGAGTTCGAAGACGAGGTAGTAGCCGAGTCTCGTCCCGAGCGGATGCTACTCTTTTCCTTGTCCTGCTTCAGTCGATCCTTTTTGGCGCGATGTTCTCCAACCAACTCCTTGTCTGGGTCGGTCCATACTACATCCCACATCTTCACGGACGCTTGCAGAAGGAATGTTTGGACGAAGGTCTTGGTAGAGGCAGCTTCGCAGGGGAAATGGCCTGGATCTCGCCACGGCGTTGCCGTCGATTAGGCGGGGGCATAAGTGTCACAGAAGCGGAAAGGGTTTTTCTCCTAATTGAGCGAAGAGCTGGCTGAAACTGCTTCTGGTGTACTCAAATGTCTTGGGCAGAAGTATGGTTCGAGAGACTGGTGCAGCAGCTATTGATAATGATAGCTGAGCTCGGAGGCTGGCGAGTCAGGGATTCATATGCTCGCAATTCGTCTGCGAAAGGCAAACGATGATGTTACTGCCAGGATGCACCAAAATCCCGTGTCGGAGAATCTTTGCCGGTTTCGCTTTTGGTGAGGTGCGGCGCAGATGATCGCAGTCACAACAGATGCAGCCATTCGGAGCTTCCACAAAATTGTAATGCTGTGTGGCGTAGCGAGATGCATTCGGCTGAGATGAATCTGAGGTGCGACGTAATGGAGGAGGCGCAAAGAGGTGCGACCTATGGAATACCTTACAGATAATCAAATGCTGTAAGCATTGTATGGTTACAGCCAGCTGGCGAAAAAAGGGCCAGGCAGTAAGCAGGAGCAGATGGCCGCTTCGTAAACGACTTAATTTCATTATAGGTTTATTTCCTATCCGATATTTTGACTTTTCCGATCCGAATGATATTCGACTTGCGATGGTTTTAAAAGATTTAATGGCTGCTCTTGTTTTCTTTCCCGTGAAACACTCGCGCTGCTGAAATTCATCTGACTTGGACCAGCCACCAAGTGGTCGATGCGGCGCGTTTGCAAACAGAAAGATGGAGACTTGCTCACCTGGTGCCGCTGAGGCTTTCAAATAGTCAAGTGTGACACAATATTGTAATATTGCCCGGGTACTCCTTCGGAACTCGCGTAATGCATCAGCGACCCGGCGCTGTCGCACTGGAGCGGTGGCGCCGAAGCATACAGGTCTCAAGAAAGTACGCTGCTGCTAGGTGAGTAAGATGTGCCGCGTGTTTGCTCCCATTAGGTAGTTATTCTTTGCAACTTCCATATGTTCAAATTTCGGCCGCCTCTAGCTGTGTCGCTGTAGACACATGTTAGAACGTGCTGTTGTTGCACGTCGAATGACGAGATTGATTTGGGCTGCTTGGCCGAGTGTTATACACATGACGCCGGTGTGTCATGAGATTAGAGGAATAAGGTGGCCAGCAAAAAGGCTACCAAAGAACACCGACACTTCTCTCGTGTTGATGTAGGAAGCCGTCGGGTCATCCAATGTGTTACAAGCGAGCCTCGCACCAGAGACATGCAGCTCGCTTGGTTGGCTCCTGAATCGACGGCTGTCCTCGCTACCACGAGTCTCGCAGCCATATTTCCTTTGGGACAGGAGTCTAAATCCAAATTGATTAGAAGTGCTGCGAAAGCAAAATGAATCTGCTCCTCATGCGTGCTCATGTCGATAGCTGCGCATCAGACTTGCTTGCATGAACAGATCGTTTGGACTTACCTCTGCATCCGGGGACGCCGATCGGGTTGATGCGATATACACGCTCAGGCCAAGTTAAATGGTAAGAATGCATGTAGCGTCACGAAGGATGCTCTCACACTACTATTTGCATCCCGGCAGGCATATTGGCCAGAATCTGCTTCTAGCCAGCAAAGAACGGGGGGACAGTTTCGGGTGCCCTCGGTAAAGACGAGCAGAAAAGCAGCCTTCCGCTACAATTTTCTTTTTGAGTGAATGATATTTCTGACACCAGCACATATAGTATTCGATGACTCTGCTCACAAGTCTGTCCTTTCCATGGCCATGACCTTGCGGCTTGCCCAGCCTCGACCCATGGCACCACTCTGTTTATAAAAAGACAAACGGGCCGGACATTCTCTTTGCCAGCTGGCAGACTCCCCTTTACCCCGCTTTTCACAGGTGATTTCCTTTTCCATTACTTTTCCGGCTGTGAAAGTTCTGGTTTCCTGGGCAGCTTCGGATCTGTTCACTTCACTCATCCATCATCATCGGGTTGTCCGCTTGTATCAGGCTAAACGCCGAAGCGGGTTGCCTTTTCTTGGCTCCTATTCCATTACAAAGATTCCTACACAGCTCCGATAAAGATATTGCACATACCAATCTTGCAACAGCATCGCTCACGTAGCATAGCGCTTTGGTGTGCATCCCAAAGAACCAGTAGCGGCGACCGCTTCTTTACTATCAAGCAACACTCAAGCAACACTCAAGCAACTAGTCGCAATCATGTCCCGAATAAGCCACGACGAGTTCGTGGTGGAATCTCAAGAACCTTCTGTTAGACGCTCCAGGTTCTGCGGTCTACGCGACTTCTGCGATTTGGCTGACCTATGGATCTCGGCATCGCGCTTCGGTCACTTCTTTCGCCTGGGTGGAAGCGGTCATGTAAGTACGATCCAGCCAAAATCTGTAGAAACCTTAATCTAACAAATTCAGCCACAGGAAATTGTCGCCTCGTCAGTTTTCCGAGAGGTTCGCGCAGGACTGACCACCTTTGCAACCATGGCGTACATCATCGCGGTCAATGTAAGTCTGCCGATCAGTACTTATGTACGACGCACAATTCTAACAAGCGGCCAAGGCTTCCATGCTCTCACAAACAGGTGGCACGTGTGAATGCACATTGACCGATAAACACCAGTGTGATAGCATTCCCAAATTCGTGACTTGCAAAGAAGGTGAGCAGGGATTTGACATGTCGCGGGCTTTTCTGACTTCTTCAGAGGTGCGACGCGATCTGATTACGGCCACGGCTGCTATCGCCGGCATGGCAACCCTCGTCTTCGGTCTACTCACGAATCTTCCCGTAGCAATTGCGTATGTTCGACTTCCGGTGTACACACTCCATTGCGCGACGTCTGCTAATTATTCTCGAGTCCTGGCATGGGCTTGAATGCGTACTTTGCATTTCAGGTTGTGGGTGTAAACGGCAGCGGCCCTATTCCGTATCGGACCGCCTTGACTGCTATTTTTATCGAAGGCTTCATTTTCATTCTTCTCGCTTTGACTGGTATGCGACAGTGGCTTGTCAAGATAATCCCTGCCACACTCAAGACCGCGACTGGTGTTGGCATCGGCTTTCTTCTTACGGAAGTCGGACTGTCCTACTCTTCTGGTATCGGTGCCATTACTGGAGGAGGCGGTGGTTCGCCGCTCACTTTGGGAGGTTGCCCAAAAGAGTTGCTCGATCCTGCCAGCGGCATGTGCACATCTGGTCAGATGTCGAACCCCAAGGTAAGTAATCACGATTCATGTGCAACACGCAATATAAGCTGACATGTGTAGCTTTGGCTTGGTATCTTCTGCGGTGGTATTTTCACTGCTTTCTTGATGGCATACCGGATCAAGTATGCTCTCGTCATTGGAATCGCCTTGGTCTCTGTCATCTCTTGGCCGTAAGTTCGCCCTTTTACCTGCAAGCCCAACTTCATCTAACAAGGTCAGCCGCAACACTACTGTTACATACTTTCCCAACACCGAGGAGGGGGACTCGCGCTTCGCGTTTTTCAAACAAGTCGTAGCTTGGCATCCGCTGAGCCGTGTGGCCAACCAGCTTGAATGGGACATCCAGACGAGCGGTTCGAACTTTGCGCTCGCGCTGTTTACATTTCTTTACGTGGACATTATCGATGCCACAGCCACGTTGTACTCGATGGTGCGCTTCTGCGGCGTCGTCGACAAGGACGGTGACTTTCCCCGCTCCACCATTGCGTATTGCACCGACGCCGCCTTCATCTCCGTCTCGGCGCTGCTTGGCTCGTCTCCCGTCACGGCCTTTATCGAGAGTGGTGCTGGTATTGCAGAGGGCGGGCGCACCGGGCTGACAGCTGTTGTGACAGGCTTATGCTTTATCGTGGCCGTCTTCTTTGCGCCAATATTTGCCTCGATCCCGCCTTGGGCCACGGGTTGCACCCTGGTTCTGGTACGTTGTCAACACTATTTTGAAATTATCTCTCGCTCATATTCCATAGGTTGGCTGTATGATGATTCGGCAGATAACGCAGATCAACTGGCGTTACATAGGCGACGTGCTGCCCTCGTTTGTCGTCATGACATTCATTCCATTCAGCTACAGTGTGGCATACGGGCTCATTGCGTAAGTCCCCTTGGCCATCAGAAGGCTATCCGACTGCTAACATGTAGGAGCGGCATATTTGTTTACACCATGCTCAACGGGCTCATCGGTGCCATGGTCTATATCTCTGGCGGCCGCTGTGAGCCTCGTGAGTATGAGCTCAAAGAGTACTGGAGCTGGAAAGGCAGCGGCCAACCGCCGTGGTTCGTGCGCGCTATCCGACACCACAGCAAGAAGCCAGCTCGGGATGATTCCACGCCAGCTGGCGTACCGGAACTTCGCTCGCCACAGCAGGAGCGCGTGGTATCCTTCTCGGGTGATTCGCAAGGCCGATTCTCTGCCAAGGACGAGACTGCGACAGTGGTTGAGCAGCCAATTTTGTCGCGGCCAACCCCAGAGCAGATGACGCGCATGTCTTGAGGAGAGGGGTAGTCTCCAACAGCAGCGCTCGACCAAGGAGGACCTCGCCAAACGGGTACCAAAAAATACGCCGATCCTCTCACAGACGCCAGAAGGTGGCCAATGTTCTTGATACCCGCCTGCCTGCCACGAAGGTTGAGCAGCCTTGGAACACATAAAGTGCATGTCGCGATAAGAAAGGGCAGTGCTGGGGGGCAGCAAGGTGCCTAACTTGTTTAGCATGTATGATGAAGAATTGGGAACTTTTAAATGACTGCGTATTTGACAAAGATTTTGAAGTTGTGTTACAAGGGCACAACAGAGATGGCTTCGTGCGATGAATGCATAGTCTGGCCTTTGGAGGACATTGCTCTGCGCGGTGATTATAGGACAGCAGATGGGTATGTTGTCACGATTAGAGCAGCTTAACCTCTTCTGGTAGTTGTGTGTGTTTCTTGTTCTTCGATCGCGTATGCCCTTGTCAACTACTCCATGTCGGTATCCCCATCTCCTCCCCTGCCTCGCAACGCCTTCTCCGTCACCCTTCTCCTCCCCAGGCTCCCATTTACCCACGCCTTAATGCCCTCGTCGCCGCCCGCGCGCAACCGATCCGTCGCCACCCCCTTGAGTACCTCGCCCGCGAAGCCCACGAAGTTGTGCCTACGGAGCGCGTTCTCGAAGCGCCACTCGCGGCGCTTGCGCTCCTCGCGCTCTAACAGCTCAGCATCGCCAAACGCACGCGCGCGCACGCGCAGGTCGCGGCACATAGCCAGCAGGTTAAAGCGAATCTCCGACGCCTCGTAGCGCGCGACGCGGTGCCGCAGCACGTCGACGACGCGGGCGGGGAAGTCGTCGTCGCTGCAGGTGCCGTGCGAAATGGGCGCGGGCTGCAGGCCGTCGAGCTCGTACAGCGTGCCGTCGACGGGCGTGTAGGCGACAAAGTGGAAGGCGTCCTCGGCCTCGGCGTGTGGGTCGCGTTGCGTCTCGTCGACAAAGGGGTTGCTGCGCGCGAAGCTGTTGTGCGCCTCGCGGATCAGGTCCGAATTACTGAGCGCCTCGCCGCGGAACTCGGGCGGCAGTACCATAGAGAATTCGCGAAAGTCGCGCAGCTTCTCGCCGATGTCGACGTCGTTGTTGCTGCTGCGGCCGGCGTCCGAGGAGATATCAACGATGCTGGACCTGGTCTGGTTCAGCAGCACGCTAAGCACCGCCTGCGTGGCGCACGCGTTCTGTATCGTCTGTGCCGCAAAGAAGAGCTTCTCCGACGCAGCGTGGTCAAAAATACCGTCGAGGGGGCCGTCCGGCGTGGCGTAGGGCTTGTCGGTCGGGTATTTGAAGAGGAAGATGACGCCGTGCACCGGCTGCAGCGCAAGCAGCTCGGCAGGGTCTAGAGTGAGGAGCTCTTCGAACTGAATGTCCTTGACGCCCAAATTCTCTATCAGCGAGGTGAAGACACCCTGTGCCCGTATTAGTGTCGTCTCTAGATCTCGTGAAAAGCAATCCCTCGTACCGCATCGGATTCAACTAGTAGCAACGATTAACCAATGGCAAAACAGAGCCGCAACTCAACCTTGAACTGACTTGTGTTCCAGCCCCCACTCATGGCCACTGTGGATGTATATATGTATCAGGTGAATGCAATGCTGACATTAAAGGCTGAACGCGTCAAGCACGTTAAAATACTTGCTTTTCAGTTGCAAACAGGATTGAGGTGATGCCGATTGCGAGAGTTGCCTATTTACTGTATGGTGTGGAACAAGCTCGGTGTTGCCAGCCCCACCATCCACCAAACCCGCTGATGAGATAAGCCTGTGACTGTAAGTTTCGATTCTTGGGAAGAAACCGCCTCTGATTTTGCGCTTTGCAGCGGATGAATCGAACTAGTGTTCTCTAGTAAAATCAAGCCGCCTACACCTATGGAAGTAAGAATGATGTGCTATTCCTGACTCCTCCGCTATAGTTTCGTTGCCTATTGCGATGCGCCCGCTGATGTGAATTCAAACATAATTATATACGTATCATACAAGTGCTTCCCTTAAGAACACGTTTACAAGGCCACAAGCGGATCCCTTGCAGGGACTTGTTCACCGTTGTTCTCGATAGCCGCATCAGATGCTCCCTGCCGGGAAGACTCTGCCACGACAGCTCCGTGACTGTTTCGTCCATTCTCGCTTACTTGTCTTTCTGCGTCTCGAGCAGCAGTAGTCGCTGCTGCTTCTACCTCTCGCCTGCGTACCGCTTCTTGTCGAGCCAGCTCTTCTAGGTTGGCAATGTGTCGCTCTGCCACCCCTGGGGCAATGCTGGCCAGGAACAGTAGTCCTGCCCTCTCCATTCGGCGGAGTTGTTCGGAAAGCCACGGCTGCCTACCGTTGTGATCTGCGACGAGTCTCGCGGCCATACCGGCGGGATTTGGTTCCATACCGGCGGGATTTGGTTCCATCCCGGGCTGTGCTGCAGGCACTGGCTGCCGTTGATTAGGCCTGTCAAGAGTTGGGAAGAGATTTTCGAGGTGACGTATCATAGGCCGCCAAAGATGTTCGCTCATGCCGTTCAAGGCACCAGTGCCCACCACAAAAGTCACAACTGCCGCCGAAATGACGACAAACCACCTAGTCCAACTCGAGTTTGGTCCGACAAACAGCCAGACAAAGAAGCCAAGCCTCGCAATATTCCAGATGTGGGGAGCAAGGCGTAGAGCCACCTGGCCAAGCCCAGCCATTGGATTGCCCCCATGCAAAGGTTGAAGACCAGGCTGGACCTCGGGTTGGTTCCTTCTACCCTCCCGTGGGATAGCGAGAGGAGGCGCCTGCGCTTGAGCTTGGTCATGGAGCACATTGGCTCGATCAAAGGCTCGGCGCCTAGACATTTCCCGGTGAGGCTCGTGCGGCTCGCCGACAAAGTCGGCGAAGGGATCCTCATAGCCTAGAGCATCAGGTGGCGTTGAAAGCCATTCTCGAACGGTTAATTGCGAGCGAGACGTAGTAATCAGGGGCGCTGGAGTGCTGTTTCTCGGCGTATAAAAGTGTTCCATGGTTGAGTTATTGATGAGGACGGCGCGCGGACCTTCGGGGGAAGATAGAAGGTACAGTTCGAGGCCTGTTCGAGTCTGCGACCCTTGCTGGGGCGCCGATGCCAGATTGAGAAGACTGGGGGCAGATCTCGGCGGCAAAGAGGCCGCAGATGCTGTGCGCCGCATAGACGCCCCTGTGGCAGATGAGCTTCGGCCAGAGTCTGCATTGCGTACCATGTTTTGAATGTCTGCGACGCTGTACGCTGCGGTTTGGCTGCCAGTTGTTGCCGAGTTACGAATCACGGACTCTATCTGGTACGTTCGGCCATTTGGACCATGCGTTTCGCGGTATATGGTATGTGTAGGTGCCGGGCTGCCCCGGCGGCTGCTTGAATCCCGCGCAGGATCCGCAATCCCGCGCATGCCTACCTGCGCTCGTCCTCTCTGGTTTTGGTTGACGACTCGGCTCATGGCTTCCCGCTGTACCTGGTTGAGCCAGCTCGTGAGTTGTTGGTGCTGCTGCTGGAAAGCAGCCGCGGCGGGCGGCGGAAGCTGCTGGCCGATTGGCGCTGGCGAGGGCATTCTTGGCTGCACTTGTGGCTGGCCGGGTTGGGCAGCCTCCGGGGCACCAGCGGGTGTCGAGACCCCACCCGAGCCGTGTCCAAGGTGACTGGAGAAACGCGTTGCTGGTCGCAGGAGCTGATTGCCAGTCGAGGCGTTGTTGGAGATGGTCTGGGTCGGATTTGGGGCCGGGGGTATTTCGGAATCTCGAAGGACTAGATGCATAGTATGCTGGTCGGTAGTGTGTACGGCTTCAGCACCCAGAATATCGAGCAGGGTCGCCTCTTCACGTAGAAGAGCCTTGCCGCGATAAATGAGACGCTGATTAGAGTCGGCCGGACGCAGGGGAAGAGAATCGCGGATCAGTCCCTTTAGCGCCTTGATTGTTGTCGACGTCGGTGTAGCCGGAAACTGTAGCGGGCGATTTACCCCAGCAGATGGCGAGACGATTTGAAGGTTGATGTTCGTTTGCTCAGGAACAACATCACTTCTGGCAGATTGCGGAGCCATGACTAGAGAAGGCGCGTGGCATCCGCCTTCAAGGAGTCACACGAGAAGATAAAGGGGGACGGGAGTTGTGGGCTTTGCGGGCTTGTATCGATTTTGCCTGTGTTTGCAGGAGAGGAAGGCGGATGCCTTCGCTGATGGCGCGTGAATGCGTATATCAGATGGGCAATGTGCGTGTAAGGTCGACAGGCAACTGATAAAGTTGTGGCAAACGAGTGTGTGCAACGTTGCCAGAAATAATCAACGTTGGTCGATATCCCGTCGGCGAGATGTGTCAAAAGTTAGGTCGATTACTTACTCTGGACAGCTTGGAAATTCCACCGTGGCTTTGTTGAAATCAGGCTGGGCGATTACAGTGGCCCCTTCCGGCTTAGTGGTTGCACAACGCGACATGGTGACATTTATGTAAGCATAATTGTAATGAGTTGTGCATACCTCGGTCGAGCTATTTACAAGGGGCTAAGATGGTGGTATTGAGGGATACAAAATTGCTTCATATTGACATGCGTGCCCTTGCAAGCATACTCGAATATTGTGCTTTGTCGCCTTAAAACACAGGTTCTGGCGACCAACCTCATACTCCTCCTGAGAGAGCACTGACAAATTTGACTTGTCCAGCGTATTAGTGCAAAGGCAGCTTACAGACTGGTGACGTCCGGCCCCAGCAGCGGGAGTAACTGCGCTGCACTAGAAAGCCTTCGCCCACTTCTCCAACACGACTGACACCAGCGGAGCTTTCTATGCTCACCCTGACCACGGAAAAACCAAACACCAAGCTGTGGCTGTGTTTGGTGGCAATGGCGGCGACACTCGGCTTCGGCACGGCGCGCCTTGTAAGGGGCCGCACCCTGAGCCCTCTGCGGCGGCGATGCGCCAGCGCGGCATCGCGACGGCCCTCGACAGCCTCGTTGCGTCCGCGGATGCCCAGCACGGCACGCGACTTTTCGTCGGGACCCTCAGGCCAACGCTCTCGGTTCTCCCAAAGACTGGGTGATGCACTCCGCAACACAAAGATTACGTGGTACCATATTCCTGTCGGGCTCGGCGTGGGATTTCTGGGCTTGGTCCAGTTCTACAAGGTCCAGGCGCGGGAGCGGGAGAAGCAGGAAGGTGGCGACAAGCCAAAGCCCCGACCAAGAATACAGCCTGACGGACCATGGTGAGTTTCTGCCGGCTTTCTGAGATACAGAACCAAGGGCTAACATTGAGACCCTAGGCAAGTTCAAGTCATGTCGACTCTACCTCTCAAGGCCATATCTCGCCTCTGGGGCAGGTTCAACGAATTGACCATACCATACTACCTACGCGTGCCTGGATTCAAGCTATATTCTTGGGTCTTCGGAGTCAAGTCAGTCGCATGGCGGCTATACTCGGGAACAAACGCTTATCATTCTGTAGCCTTTCTGAAGTTTCCGAGCCCGATCTCCATGTCTACCCCAACCTTGCCGCCTTTTTCTACCGCACCCTGAAACCCGGTACGCGACCTCTCGACCCCGATCCGCAGGTGCTTCTGTCGCCATCGGACGGCAAGGTCCTCCAGTTTGGACAAATTGACGGTGGCAACATTGAGCAGGTCAAAGGCATGACATACTCGGTCGACGCCCTACTCGGCAAGCACACGCCGAGCCCCAACACCTCCAGCGCGTCGCCGGTCGGCAGCGGCACCAGCACGCCCCGACAGCGCGAGCACGACTCTGGCAACGACAACGACGTCATCGGTAGGGACGAGGAGTTCGGCCGCGTCAACGGCATCTCGTACACGCTGCCCGACCTTCTGTCCGGCCAACAGGACGACGGCGCGGCGATGGCGCAACAGCAGCAGCAGCAACAGCAACAGAAGCAGCAGCACGCTGTTGAGGATCAGTCGACGCAGTCTTCGTACTCGGCCGTCTCCGAGGTCCGCGCCGACCTAGCCCTCGGCGAGCGCGCGTGGTACGATGTCCTGCCGCGCGACAAGGCCACGTCGCTGTACTACGCCGTCATCTACCTTGCGCCCGGCGACTACCACCGCTTCCACTCGCCTGTGAACTGGGTCGTCGAGCGGCGGCGGCACTTTGCTGGCGAGCTCTACAGCGTGTCGCCGTACCTACAGCGCACGCTGCCAGGCCTCTTCACACTCAACGAGCGCGTCGTTCTGCTCGGCCGCTGGCGCCACGGCTTCTTCGCTTACGTCCCCGTCGGCGCCACCAACGTGGGCTCCATCCGCGTCAATTTTGACCGCGAGCTGCGCACAAACAGCCTCACCACCGACACCGCCGCCGACCGCGCCGCTGATGAGGCCGCTCGCCGCGGCGAGCCCTATACCGGCTTCGCAGAGGCCACCTACCAGGCCGCCAGCCCCGTCCTTCATGGCCACGCGCTCCGCCGCGGCGAGGAGATGGGTGGCTTCCAGCTCGGCAGCACCATTGTCCTCGTCTTTGAGGCGCCCACAGCCTCGTCCGCTGGAGCAGCAGCAGACGGCGCCGAGGCGAAGGGATGGGAGTGGAAAGTCGAAAAGGGCCAGACCGTCAAGATGGGACAGGCGCTAGGCCGCGTGAATGAAGAGTAGGGGGGAAAGGTTGAGCGTGTTGGCATGTCATGTAGACCACGCTGTGGCATAAAAGCATCGAAAAGTGGTAGAAAGGGAAGCTAGGCTCATGGATGCATTTCTGTTTTGGAACACCCGAGCGATTCCAAGCCGTTCGTCTCACATTATTTCGGGCACGTTTTTCGGGATCAATGAATCATCTTCTACCACTCAATTTCGCACAGCTGACACGTGAGGGTCTCCTATATATCCGACAAAATCTCCCTTGTCCCCTTGACAACATACCTCCTCTCAAGTCTAATCCACAGCAAGGAGTAGTCTGTTTGTTCACAAAAGAACGCAAGAGCCAAAACCGATGAATGCCCTCCAAAAACTGGATCATTCCAAAAGTAACAACGCCGATGCCTATGGTGCCTCCATGAAATCCCTGACTTGCTTTTCATTCCTCCCTTGATGTGTGAGCCGAATGCTTGCGCAATGCTCTTATTTCTAGAACCCGCCCAGGCCGAAAAAAGTGCTTCATGAAATAGGTATTTATGATGTAAAAAGAAAAAAAAAAGCATAAAACAAGTATGCGATGAAAAGAAGGGGACGCAATACTCTTACACACAGACCGAGAAGTAGCCAGTTTTACCAGGTTTCGGCAATATACTGTCCTGCCTCCTTCTTGAGGTCCCAGAAGTTGCGGGCTTCGTCGCGCTCCAGGTTACCCTTTGACATGGCGACATCGATGAGTGCCTCCTCGACACCTTCACCCATGCCCTGGGAGCTGCCGCAGACAAAAACACGCCCATCAACCGAGTTGGCAATGTACCAGACCAAGTCAGCCTGGTTGCGAACCTCTTCTTGGACATATCGTCCTTCGCCACGCCGGCTCTGCACAACACGCTTAACCTCTTCTTCGTGTACACCCCACTCGCCGCTGTAGATCTCATCGACCAGGGAATCACGGATGCCCTGGAGAACCCAGACCTTGTTGGCGCAGTTGGCCTGCTTAAGGCGGCGCTGGACGAAGCCACGGAAGGGAGCGATGCCAACGCCAGCGCCAATGAGGAGCATGGGACCATCCGAGTTGAACTCCTTGGCAAGTGGGTTGGCCATGAGTCCCTTGAACATGGGGATGTAAACCTCGGGGTTGGGCTCGCCGACAGCTTGAGCCTGGAGAAAGCGCCGGGCCTGGCGCTCAAAAAAGCCAGAACCAAGACCAGTTCGAGAGCCCTTGCGCCAGTCACTCGTCTCATGAACGGTAACGGCAATTTCAATCAAGCGGTGCTGCTTCTGGTCACGGATCTGGTAAGAGTCGTGAGGGTCATTGGAGAGGGAATAGAAGCGAGGCATGAGCTGCTGCAGAACGGACAGAAGCTCATCCAAAGGTGGCTGCGAGCTGGGAAAGGCATAGAGAAGCTGAGATACGGTGACGTGGGGACCTGTGCGAATATCGCAGAACGTACTCTGACCCTGAGCGGAGCAGAGGAACAGAAGAACCTTCTTCTCTACCTCATCAGTGGCGTGCTCGGCAAGAACGCGGAACACATTTTTGGTGGGAGGGTAGGACTGGAGGTCGGTGCACCACTTGAGAACATCGCGGCGGGTGGTGACAAGTTCACGAGGCTTCTCGTCACCCCAGACAGTGGGCCAGCGGCCGGAGGTGGTGGTCATCAGAGTCTGCTTGTCGCGGACGAAGTGGGGGACCATGAGACGGTCAAGGACATCGTCGACAACAGCATCGTCATTGGGGGCAAGAACTCCAATAGCACCGCCGACCTTGAAGTCGTTGGACTCTTCGTCGGGGTAGTTGGTGACATCCAGGTCAAAGTGGTATGTGCGCTTTTCAGCACCATCCCTGGTGAGCTCGCGAGTGGTATGTATCTTGGCAGGGTATACGTGATATGGAGGGTGTGGTTGCACAAATCTGGGGGGTTGGATAGAAGTGTCAAGAGACTTGAGTTTCACGGGCTCCGAGGTGTTTCCGACAGAGGCAATGGAGGAGGCGTCACCATCGGGACCCATGGAAATGCCCGAGTCTGAAGGGTTGCTCAGAGGGCGAGGAATCGACTTGAACGAGACAACCTTGGCTGGCAGATCGAAAATAGCTGTAAGCTCGGTGGGAACCTCCTCGGGAAACTTGAGACCGAGAGAATTGAAGGCTGCATTGTCGGGCAGGTTGAGGGGTTCGTAATCGACGCCGGCAGGGCGCTGGCTACCCATTAAGCAACAGCCGCCACCACAGCAGCGACCAATAAACTCAGCCGTCGTCTCACCGGTGATACGTTGGATGTCGCGGGCGCTCTGGGCAATGAGCCGCGTGGAAGCGCGGCGATGTCGCGGCTTCTCGGGGTGAGCTGGTTCCTCGGCATCGTCCGACTCGTCAGAAAAGGTCAAGGACGGGGCAATTGATGGGGCATTGATGGGCTCGCAGGGGACGCAATCGCCAGCAGAGGCAATGAGGGCCTTTGTAGCCGCGGTGGCAAGCGGCAACTGGACCATGATGGACAGTTGGTGCAGTCGCAAGCGTGTTGTGATGTGAGTGTGGCAGACCAGTGGTGTTGTTCACCAGGGTTGTCGAGCAGGCTATTTTTTCCTTGCTGGGATGGTGGGATGGTGTGTGTGGTGGGTGGCGTAAAGTGGAATTTAGACGCGTCTGGGGGCAACAGAATGGAGCACCAGAAGCCGTTTGCAAAGTAGTTATAGAATGGCTGCAAAACCCAGTTAGTAGATTGTAGGAAAAGGTCGAGAGGAGTAGAATACAATTAAGAGGACGGGAAAGCAAGATTTAATGAAGGACAGGTGGTGGTCTGGGAGGTCGTGGGGTGTGTGGGAGGAGGCGGGCGCCAGGAGAAAAGGGAATTCAACGGAACAGTGCGAGTCGCCGCCGAGGTCGTTGTTGGGAAGGAGGAGGAGGAGGCCTGCCTGGGCGTTTTGGTGGGCGACGGAGTGCGCGAGCAAGGGCCGGGGAAGAGGCAAAACTTCCAGTAGAGGTTTTTTTGCTTGGGCTGCAGCTTGACGCATGTGCCTTGCCGGGGAGCCGAAAGGACCATGTTGCCCATTTTTGGTGCATGCCGTAATTGGCAAGCCCCCGGCTACGGAGGCTCCGTGAAGCAGCACAGTGCGAGAAGTCCACGATTCGTGGGCCACTAACAAACAGCAGACACATGAAGACATTTTTATTATTATTAGCGGATGCCCCCAAGCCCCAACGCCAGAATGTGCTGAAACTGACAGAAGGGCCACCGCCGGGTCTTGGGCTTGCAGCAGCCGTCGCCAGCTGGTGGAGAGGAGCATGACCGTGCTGGCAGTTGACTGGTCTTTTTGCAAGTATGATACAATAATGATGATAGGATATTTTGTAGTAGTTCCTCCTTTTTTTAGCGTGCAAGTGCTCCTCGTTTTGTGATGCTTCTTGCCCTAATAGTAAGGCTTTTTTTAGCATATTGTGAGTAACTGATTCACGCCGCAGCGTGCCATCAAGTCTCACATTCTTTGACTTATCAATCCATCAGTGATAAAATAAGTACTGCTACGTTCTTACCTTGTCTCCGACTTATGCGCCTGCTCCTGCTTAGGGGGCGTAGCCCGTGTTCGTGTTGGTATATTGGGCTTGGCCCGGAGTTCGCGCCATCCTTGTTTACCCTCCTCTTATCAATCTCGACCCCTAGAAGCTTTGTCTGTGCCTAACTAGGCTAGTGCTCCATAAACTGCTGGGGGCTTGCTAAGGTGGGTAAAGTGCGAATTCTGACTGGGCACTGTGCCAGTAATCAATCAGTCATGATATGCAAAGCATGACCAGGGGCGTGACCCGACTCTGTCTACGGATACTAGCGTCCGCTTTGGGGTAATCGTTTTGACGCATGCAGTGGCAAAGCAATGTTCATATGCGTTTATTGCGCATTAAACAGCATTCCTTACGACAAACAGCCAATTAATTACCAACCCATTTCGTGATAATCCATAACTTGGACACAGTGTGACAGTCTCACAAACGCCTCAGCGACGCAATGGCCAGCCCTCGCTGATTGATAAGATGGCGCATCCTTCTTTGTGCTGCCACAATCGGGCAGCGGTCAGAGTCTCGGCTTGTCTCCGTCCCCCCCCTAAAAAGGTCGGGACAATCATAATTTCGGACTGCCAAGTTCCAACACTCAGGTGCACGCCACGTAATGCCATTTCAAAAAGATCAGTTTCCTTTCCTCTCCTTTCGTTTTCTTTTCTTTTCTTTTCTTTTCTTTTCCTTTCTTTGCCATCCCAAAGTCATGATCAGAGTGAAACATACCAGTAAATATCTCTCATGCCAGGCTCTGAATACGGAGTCATGCGCTGCTATATAGAGAACACTGGTGTCATAATAATTAATAAGTAGTGTGCCGCCCAAGCGGCTGCATGCTTGCTCTCTTGTCGCATTATCAGCAAGTAAATATTGCTTGCACCCTTGATTATTACCACACGTGCTTTCCGGTTGCCGAGCTTATCCGGGCGGCCAATTTTGAAACCTTACCGACTTCACTCCAGCGATACTGCCAGCCCATGAAGGAAGCATGGATATGATTGTTTGCGCATCTTATCAATCAGTACAGGCTGCCTGCACTGGCCGCCGCATCACATGCCGTTGGTTCAACATCTTGCTGCCCAGCAGACGACTGTTGGACGGCAACCCATCCACCATCTCTCCTCGCCAGGTACACACTAATTACTTGTAGGTAGCTGCCCGCTGCACTAGCTGCATCTCCGCGCGTTCCAGAATTTCGCTGCTTCTTTGGACACCTTCCTCGTAGTTACTGTGCGCGGGGCTCGCCTTCACACCCTCAGCGACCACATTTGAGAGCCAGGGGAGCCGACGATTGGTCCGTCTCCGTCCGATCCACAAGTAATTATTACTTTTCAAGCGCTGCGCCTACGCGCGAGGGGGGTGTTTTCTGACATGCCTCTGGCAGATTTTCGTACGGATTACTGGTAAATGAAACCATTTTAACCCACGTTTTACTGGATTCAAGCTTATCAGATGTGATGTCATAAGTTTCTGTGATATGTTCAAAAAGCGTGATTTTCTTCTTACGTGCCTCAAAATTATGCCATACGGAAAACTTTGTCAGAGGGCATGTCAGCAAACGCCCCCCTTCGCGTAGGTAATCTGGCTTGTCTCGGAATTCTACGCTCCCTGAATTGGACCCAATGAACGGCTGTCATGGGATGGGTGGGTGATGCTCGTCCAACGTGCGGGCGTGGTCCATACCAGAAATTTTTTATCAGCCCCATCTTATCAATCAGCCCCATCAAAAGCCTGGGAGGTCGACATTAGCTGCGTCGGACCCAACGCGATTCGCGGCGCCCCTTTTCAAAGAAGATTTACCCCTTATGTTTCCTCCTACGTACGGGTGATTACAATTTTCTCAGCTAACTGCGTGTCTTACGGTAGTCTTCATCGTTGCCGCCGGTCTCGTAATCGGATGGCGGCGCAGTCTTTGCTGCAGCTGAACCCGATTCCGGCCACATCAAAAAAGGTCACTAGGCTCTGGCTGATAACTTCGTCCACCGACGGCGACGTTCTCTTCATTTCGTCTTTTTGACCCACTGCCAAAGGGACTCGTCGTTCCCATTTCGCAAAATAGCCTAGCGCTGCTGGTTTGTGTGGCCCCGTTGGCCCATCTCCTCAGCTTTGTTGGGGACTTCGTACCGGCTGCCTGGGCCATGGTCCCGATTGATATTTATAAGATCTTTCTGCACAGAAATGGATCCATGTCATATACCCTTTTCCCTTTAAGGAAGTTGTCCAGGCTGTCGAGCGATAGTGCATTTCCATGGAGTCACGCTGTCAGGTACGCGCTGCGCCGCGTCTCGGGTGCCAGGGCCGTTTGGAAAGTGTCCACTAATCTCTTCCCTGGTCTGTTTACTCTTTTCCCGGGACCAATCCATATCTGCTTGATCACCCACTTCTGAATTCGAGAGCGTCATGAATCATGATAGATATCGATCGCAATTGCCAGGGAGGGGAACCATCATCTCCGTTCTAACGCCGAGGAAGTCTCGCATTAGGCTTTCAGGCATCTATAAAGCTTTATTGGGGCATGAACTGTTTGTTTTCATGTCGATGACTAGCATCTCAACTGTTTGGTCAATCAAGTCAATGCAGTGGCAAGCATCGGCGTGGTGTTGATCCTACGTGGGACGTTCGAGATAAATAGCTGTATATGGTATTGTTCGTCCTTTATAGTTATAGGTGTAGCAAATCAGAACAGTTGTTTTTTTTCTCTATCCGCACAATGTTCTGTTTTCCTGTTTTCCTGTTTCTTGGCTGCCTTTTCTTTTTGGTTTTGTTTTTTGGTTGCTAACCTCCATGTCAACAAAGACATCCGCAAAGTCTGCCGAGCGTCTCGTTCATTACGTGAAATACTAACTCGAAGGCACCAGCCAGTGTGGCTGCGAGCCACAAAGGACGAAATGCAGGGCAAAGGCAAACAAAAGCGCCGACCACACACGAAACACAATTTAATCCAGGGATAATATTGCGAGTACAGCGGCTGCCATTCTTCTTCCTGTAATCTGTGTTCAATAACGTCATGAACTCGACCCTTCGAGACTTTGGCGGCGCATTTTACTTCGCGAAACCCCCTCCCCGCTACATCATGTCGGTACGCAATCCATCCCGAATCTGTTTGTACTGTTTTCCCTGCTTTCGATGTCCGGTAGCAGCAATCTTGATCTTTCCGAAAACCCTGGACAATGGAATTGCAGCGTGTCTCTCGAATACCCAGGCAACTCCCAGATACAGGAGACCTAGACTCACCAAGAATAGTCTATATTCCCATGGCATTTTCGTGAGCTCCATCAGCTTGTTCAGCCATCTGGAGGATCCAGCTACCATGAACAGTGTTATGGTAAGGGTCAGAAAAACTGTGGCGATGAACGGCCCTGTAACAACGTTAGCCTCTCCTGCCTCAACGCCTTACGTGCAATACGTACAGTTGTTGGCAGTGCGTTCTCTAAACGGGGGGCCTGCATTTAAAATCACTCCAGAAAACACATATTCGAAACAAGATGTTAAAAACAGTGCCGTATTCTCTGAGTTCTTGATATCCGACTCATCGTGGCCGACTACCGGAGCAATGTACCAAGTTTGCTCCCGGACGGTGATGTATGCAATGGCTTGCACCGCAATGCAGATTGCCATGAGGCCAAGTAGCGGTATCAGCACTTTTCGGGAAACGAGTCCGGATATGGGCCGCTTCATGTAAAGTGTCCGAGCCGGACCTGCCCAGCCCATGAATATAGCAATAGGAAGAATCAGGAGCAAGTCAATAAACAGAAATTGAAAATCGCCCAGATTTGAAGCTTTAGCGTACAAAAAGCTCACAGAAGTGAATTGTATCGCAGAGTATAAGCTCATATACTTGAAGCAGCTGAAACTGGTGACAAGCGCAGCGCGACCTTCCCTGGAGTGAGTTAGATTTTAGCACTTACCAAGTTCACGCATGCATACATACCTGATCACTTCTAACACACAGCGAATATCAAATACTCTGGATGTGAACGGAGCTGCGACTGATGCTTCTGCTTCTGACAAGGATATTCCAACATCCGCCGCCTTCAAGGCGCCGCAGTCATTAGCACCGTCGCCACAAAACCCGCAGGTATAGTCTATGCTTTGAAGTTTTTCCACGAGCTCGTGTTTCTCATCCGGTGACATTCGAGCAAAGACGCCTCCAAGAACAAGCATCTAGGCGGGTCAGCTACTGGTCTCTCTTGATACATTCTAAAAGCAAACATCCTACTCGGCGGAGCACCAATGGGTGCGCATAATCCACGACCCAACGGAATACATCACCGCTGACGGCTAGAGAGTAATTCCGGAGATTAGATATGTCGTAAGGCAGAGAGAAATCGGCTTCAGGAAGTACGGGCTTGGGCTACATAAATGGTTAGTCGTGATGTTGAGTATTGCGAAGATGTCGGTGGTAACAAACTAGCAAGGTTGAAGTATCAAGTGAGTATGCACTGCCATCGATACTTTCCCACTGTAATTTGGCAGTCGGATCCTGAAAGTCACCTCGAATGCAGTCAGCATCAACCACAAAAACTTCGTGGGCCCAGAAGTCACATACCTTCGACAAAGCGAGGCACAAAGCAATGGGCATGTTTCTCCAACAAGCCGCAGTCTCTTGCAACGCTGATGGCTGTCAAAATGTTATCACCAGTAACCATGACCGCTCTTATGTTAGACTCGATCAGTTCTCTCACCACCGGAGCCGTGCTTGGCTTCAGTTTGTTCTCAAAAATGATGAATCCGACAAAGCGCAGATCGCTTTCTACGTCTTCTCGAGTCATCTTCTGAACTTTGATCCAGCTGAGCTTTCGAAGATGACGCGTGGCGCATCCAATTACACGATAGCCCTTGTGCGTATAATGCGACAATAATTCTTCATAATTGACCGGGACTTTCGGGATCTGTTTAGCGGTGGAAACTCTGGCAGGAGCGGTGATATATACTCACAGCTCTCAGGGTCACAGATCTCCCGCATCGCCTCTGGTGCTCCTTTGACGAATATGTCGCCACTCTTTTTGCCAAATTGGCGCACAACTACACTGGCTCGACGCAACTGCGAGACAAATTCGAAGGATTTGAGAACTCCGAGTTCGAATTGGCCCTATTCATGTTAGATAAGCTTTCTTGTCGAATGACGTTTGGACATACGTCTGGCGGCTTGGCTGTGGATGGAGCAAGGCCGCTCTCATCATCTTCCCCATCGCCGGTAGATTGCGTTCCTTCCTCGAAAGACCAATTGGTGAATTCGAACATTTTCAAGTCTAACGGATCACCGACAAGTTCCTCGTCGACCGAACGTAACGAATGACATGTTGCCATGGTATACATTGCTGCCTGTATCGGACTAGGATGCATTTCTGCCGTAGCAGACATGGACCCGAAAGAGCTAGATTCCCTTAGGACATCGCCGAATGCACCTGTTTCTTCCGAGACAACTCGTACACCAAGAACATCGAGACCGTCTTCCGTAAGCGTTCCTGTTTTATCAAAGCACATGATGTCGAGCTTTCCCCCTACATTGACTCGCTGAGGGCTGATGCAGAAAATCTGCTTCCCCTTGAGCCGGGATAGTGCAAAGTTTGTGCCAATGGTCAGAGTCGCTGGCAGTGCGGGGGGGACAACGATTGTGATAAGATCCAGCGCTCTAACGATGATCAAATGCCATGCCAATTTCAGATGAATAAAGTTGACAAATGAGGCTGTGAAGCCGATCAAGGCAATTCCCGCCATCACACTTATATATCGGAACGAGTCGCGATAGAATTTGAAGCCGGAGGGCTTGGGGAAAAGCATCGAGCGTACGAGTGCGCCTTTCGTTGTATTGAAACCTGTTCGAACCACCAGTGCGAGAGCGACAGCATCGCCGTCCATGTCTTCTTGGGGTCGTCGAGCGCGTACAATCTTGGTACCGCAATACAAAAAGTGTCGTGCTGTCTCAGGCGAAACAGATGATGCAGAAAGAGTCATGTCACGTAAAGTCTTGTCGACGGCGGGCAGCTTTGAGACGGGCACTGATTCACCTTCGCCCACGATTAGTGCATAGGCAAATACCAATGAGACTTCATCTTACCCGTAAGCATGCTCTCATTGACAATACAATCGCCACTAAGAAGCAAACTATCGCTGGGAAACTGGGAGAGATTCGGATCGCTGAGTTCATACACGTCGCCAGGCACTAAATCACTTGACGTCACATATTTCCCTGACGGAAAGTTAGCAGAACTAGGCACACTGGTGTATAGAATCAAATAAATCATACAGAAACCGTTACGCAAAACACGGACGTCGCATTCGAAACGCGATATCTCTCTAAGTCTCCGCATCGTCTTTGGCCAAAATCAGAAATGATCTCAACATCTCAAACCCGATAGTGAAACTTACTGCCCTGGTTTCTAAAAGTGTGGCCGCTATACTTCCGACTGACATGACAAAAATGCATGCAGCGTAATAGTAATACGAGTCCATGGACCAGAGGACTAGGCTGGCGATCTGAAAGATGTAAAATGGATGTAGGACCTGTGACCGTCAACGCCTACCCTAACTTGCTAGGGTGAAGGGCAGTTCCTTTCTAGGGCGTAGACTTACTTCATCAACAAGGAGTTTACTGACAGACTTCTGCTCAATATCGATGAGGTTGGAACCAAAAATCTGCTCTCGCATGGTTTTTTCATCACCGTCCAGTCCCGACCTCACGAGGCGGACATCAGTCCAATCCGGATCCTTCCAGCCAGACGACAAGATAAACCTGTCCTTGACTGGGTGATAAAAGAATCGGACATAGCGATACTCTATTGTTCGCAAATCGTCAAGTAAAGGGTCATTCTCATCGTCCAAGCCGTAAGAAAGGAGCTTCTCAGATGCGCCGAACACCGAGGACAGCGGTCGTCCATAGTTTTGCGATTTGACATCGAGAATTGCAAATTCCCCCCATTGATTCTCGATAACTACCCAGTCACAGCTTTGAAGCGTCGTGGCTCGTCCAAGAATGGCAACATACCAACGAGGAAGCCATCGCAGAACAAGGAAAGCAATGCCGCTGGTCATCACGCACAGCAAAATGTACGCAGATAAGCCCCAATAACTTGTCGAGAAACCTGCGATCGCAATGGTGAGGTCTTCATTGGCCATGTGAACTTTTTGACTGTTTCTTCCGCTTTGCCGAGCACTTCCTGCTGTAGCCGCACTGTCCGTTCTCAGCAAGCGCGTGTGAACTGACAACCGCGAGTGTGTAGACGAGCGTCGCCGCATGAGATAATCATCATCAGAGGCGATATAGTGGCGGTCAGCAGAGTCTTCATCGTCCACGATAGCAAAGTCCAGATCGTCAAGATCACTACCAATGCTTCGTCTTCGGGAGTATTGATCCTGATCGTCAACATGACTGATCTCGTCAGAGTCCTGCGAGTAGGCGTCTTCGTTAGGCTGATCTTCGTAGTACGTAAAGCTGGCAGTCGAATTTGCGCGGTGGCGGCGATGTGAGAAGGCTGAGACGCTTGTGGGTAAGCTTTCGGCAACCGGTCCGGAGTACAACTACAAGAAAAGATCAGTATGTGAGCTTCAGCGAGGAGCCGCGGGGTGCTACTTCTTCGTGTGCCATTTCTACCTCCTCAAAGATGCTCGCCATGCTCTGGTTGGAGTTGAGCCTATATAGTGTTGGTTGTGAGGCTCGTGCCTCCTCGTCCTGTGGGTGGTGGTCGTCCATGATGTTCCTACTGAAGTGCAGATCTCATTCTTGTCCGGGAATGTACGACCTGCTGTTGAAATGCCTAGATACAGTGTTATCTTTGACCGTTTTAATTGAAGCTGCAACGACTGGTTTGATGCGAGTTCTGCAGGCGTTGCTGAGCTGGAAAGGCTTGATCTGGAAAATGAATTGCGCTGCCCACGGAGCTTCATGGCTCCCGAGTTTGGCGACTTCAGCCGGCAGGGCGCTGATGTGGGGCTATTTACAAGGCTTGTCACCTACAGGTAGGTGTAAGTACCTTGGTACCTACCTAAGGATGGAGAAGAGACACTATTTTTCCATACATGACCGCCGTGTGGCTGGTTGACTGGTAATTAACAATACTTAAGTATTTTCATGACCGTCAAGTAACCAAGTACTATTGATTCAGTACGTAGGCACTGAAGCTGCAAGCGGCTACACACACTAATAAATACCTGACTGTTCAGAAAACAACGACTAGGCGCTAGCCAACCTGTAGCCGGGGCGGTGTAGACAGGTTAAGAACCTACTAACGTCATGCTGTAACGTCCCTAACTAGTTAGGCCATCTATCTCCAGCAACACAGACGCGTAAACCACTGAATAGTACCTGGTTGGCTGTCAGTGTGATTCGGTAGATAAATCAGTAGGTACGGAAGGTTTTCGAGTCGTACCTATCAACGATTCCTGCAGGGAATAAGATGGGGCAACTCATCGACTATCTCAGGATTCTGCCCTGGCAAGAGCTGTCAAGAATAAAGGGACGGCCATTACCTACATAGCAGACATAGAGCACCCCGGGAAATTGAAGGAAAGGTGACGTTACAGATCTTATTCAGTTTGTATGTCTCTGGAGCGGTCACTTGCCTTGCCTACCTACCTACCTACAAACATGTAAATAGCTGCTACCTAGTTAAATAGTAAGGTATAAGGTAGGTAGTAACCTGGCGAGTAAAAGGGGGTAGCCTAGGCACCTACACCTATTGGGAGCTCTCGCCCATGATCCATCCCAACAGCCCACGCCAGTCGACGCCAACCAAAAAAAATCGCCCTTCGAAATTTTTCCACTCCAACTCAACGCGGTCTCCCCCTCTCCCCCCCACCAAAAATTCACAACCCCAGTCACTTTGGGGCACCTAACTTTCTGCATACATTACCACCAACCCTCTTCTTTCTTCCTTCTCTCATACTCGTCGCCAATAGTAGTAGCTTTCAACGGCCCAGCAGTTACTTCCGCTTCTTCTGCTACAATGGCCGAACCTATCCCAGGCAAACGAACTGACCAGATGACGGCTCCGTAAGTCGTCATGCTGTGAAGGTGTTCCTACCAATGCTGACCAACCCCACTTCAGTACGCCTCAGAACACTCCCGCGACGAACGCGCCCATCTCTTCCAGAGCCCAGCAGCCCGGCGTGGCAAGCATCATGGAGGGTCAGTTTCCAAGCAGGATGAGCAATATATGTCGCATGACTAATGGAAACCCCTGTTACAGATGACGTGGAGCGCGCAGCTGCCGCCTCCATCTTCGCCCAGAACCCCCAGCTCGTCCAGATGATCCAAGGTCGTCTTGGCTCCCTTATCGGTCGCTCATCTGGATATATCGAGTCTCTGCCACCTCCCGTTCGCCGCAGAGTTTCCGGCCTCCGAGCTATCCAAAAGGACCATGCCAAACTCGAGGCTGAATTTCAGGAGGAGGTTCTTCAACTCGAAAAGAAGTACTTTGCCAAATTTACCCCTCTTTATGAGAAGCGCTCTGCCATCGTCAACGGCCAAGCTGAACCCACTGAGGACGAGATCAAGGCTGGAGAAGACGAGAACTTCGAAGTTCAGCCAAAGGCCCCCGAGACTGATGAGGAGGGTATCAAACTCGACATTCCCGATAATGTCGCCGGAATTCCTGAGTTCTGGCTTTCCGCCATGAAGAACCAGGTAACGTTTGCTGAGATTATCACGGACCGGGATGAAGCTGCTCTCAAACATTTGACCGATATTCGAATGGAATACTTGCAGGAGCCGGGTTTTAGATTGATTTTCGAGTTTTCCTCGAACGAGTTCTTCTCCAATAAAACGCTCACGAAGACGTACTTCTACCAAAACGAAAGCGGTTACGGCGGTGATTTCATCTATGATCACGCCGAGGGCGACAAGATTGACTGGCTTCCCGGCAAGGACCTTACCGTCCGCGTCGAAGCCAAGAAACAGAGGAATAAGAGTAAGGCTCACACCGCCGTCGGCCATTGCTCACGTGCCCTGAGAACGAAATGTGGCTAATCTTGAATTCTGATAGACACCAAGCAAACGCGTATCGTTAAGAAGACCGTTCCCACCGAGTCCTTCTTCAACTTCTTTTCCCCTCCGAAGCCCCCGAGCGACGAGGTGGATGAGGAGGATGAGGACGCTGCCACCGAAATTGAGGAGCGCCTCGAATTAGACTATCATCTTGGCGAGGACATCAAGGAAAAGCTCATTCCCCGCGCTGTTGACTGGTTCACGGGAGAGGCCCTTCGTTATGAGGAAATTGATGACGGCGACATGGAGGAACCAGACTTTGATGACGATGAAGATGAAGACGAGGATGATCTCAGCGATGATCAGGATGAAGAAGAGGAGACAGACGACGATGTAAGTGGTGTGAATAAGCTGACCATCACCATCTCAATTACTAATTCGTTAGGACGAGTCTGGAAAGCCCAAGCAGGAAGCCGCTGAGTGCAAGCAGAGCTAAGCGAGCAACATTGGGTGGTGATTGTCATTGCCAGATCCTGTAGAAGTAGGACGGTGATCCTATGATTATTCTTATGTGCGAAATTGAAGACTCTTTTCACGCACTGCCTTGACTCGGTGGGGGGAAAGGAATTGCAACGTACAATGGATACATGGCTTTCTATCTGTTTATCGGTGGGAGACACGACAACCCCGGCAGTATGACACTATCTCTTCTAGTTAACAATTAACTAATCGAACTTCTAAATGTCTTTGTCTCTTGAACACAGTGTAGAATGAATAGACAAGAGTTCTTTTGCAGAATAATGAGGTCCATAGCTTGGATACTTTTCCGTCGGCAGGCTAATAAAGAGTGAAAACGCCAATTCCACAATTGGCCTAGTTGGAGGTAGATAAATGTGCCTGTGTCTGCAGGTCAGCGGCGCCAACTTTTTGCTGGATAGAGGAGAAAGAGATTTGAATCGCCATGGAAACTTGCTGCCTTGCAAGCGAGCGTACAGAATTGTTTATTTAGGCGATGCAACACCAATTTTCTAAATTGGCAGGGCAGTCAGATATTTAATGAGTGCATGGCAGGGGCATTTTACTGCAAGGAGGTAGATGGGTATTTACAGTGGGTCGATGTAATTCCGCTCACGACGCTAAGTTCCACTAAAATGCCTACTTTAGAAGCTAAGATTTAAAGATAAAATACTTATAAATTAATTTTATAATAAATACCTAAAAATAAAAGATTAGTTAAAGTATTAAATTAATTTTATTTAGTTTTTTATTAAATTAAATAAGTTAAAAAATATTTAATAAAATTAAAAAATAAAAAAAAGGTAGATTTTATTAGTATATATATTAGATATTATAATTTATAAAAATTCTTCTAGAAATTTTATAAAAAAATAAATCCTTATACTTTTATTATTAAAAAATTTAATTATAGTTATAAAAAAAGTATTTTAAGTACTAGTTTCTTTAATATTACTAATCTAAAAGTATATATTTTAGTAGAGTTTAAGACTATAAGTAGAATAATCTAGATATATTATATCTAGCCCCCCTAATAGCTTATTTATATTATCTAAGTAAGTAAATAATAACTTACTTATAGTAAGTTAATAAAAGATTTACTTAGTAAGGTATAAGTCCTATTATAATATCTATAAAAATATATATACTTTAAATAAAAATAACTAAATAACTATTATAATTTAAAAAATATATAAATTATTTCTAGTTTTATTTATTTTATTTATTTTCTATTTTATATTTTATAAAGAAAATAAAAATAAAAACTATATAAAACTTAAAAGTCTTCTATACTAATACCTAATCTTAGAATTTACTAGATAAAAGTCTTTTAATTATATATACCTTAGATTCTTTAGTTTTAATATTGAGTATTGCTAGGTGTACAGTGCCATTTTGCTAGGTATACAGGAGCACGTGATGTCTCACTAGCGTGGTACCTCCATTTTTGTGTGCACGCACACTATAATCTATGTACTCTTTTAGACTTACCTAATTTAGCCAACTCCATCAACTTCAACGCAACTATCGTGTTTTTCTCCTTTTTCCCTCCATCACTCGCCAGCGCCGGCGGCGGCGGCGGCGGCGGCGGCGCAGTAGGAATTGGCACGGAATAATCGTTGATCCGGCTCCGATGTGTGCACAATCGTCAGAAACAGCGAAAATGCGTTTTTTGAGCGAATTGGCGAGTGTTGAGAGCTTCAATTGAGTGTTGAGAGCTTCAATTAGCGGCGGCGGCGGCGCGGGGAAGGTGGTGGTGTTAGTAGCGGCAGCAGCCCCTTTTTAAAGATACTTATATTTACGTGCGATTGCTATATAAAACGAGGTACCTCCTAAAATTTTAATCTTATATAAGTAATCACGTGCTCCTATACACCTAGTGAAATAGCACTATACACCTAGTAATACTTATAAAATACTTATAATAAAATAATAAGAAATATACTAGAGGTCTAATAATACTTAAATACTACGTTATTTTAGCTTATTATTCTTTATTTTATATAATAATAGTTATATAAGATTTTAAATTTAATAATAATTAGTAATAGTTATATAATAAAAAAATATAAAATATAAAAATAATTTATTTATTACTAAATACTACTAATAATATTATTATCTTAGTCTTTTTTTTAGTCTTAGTTATTTAAGGCTATTATTTAATTTTATTATTATATTAGTAGGCCTCCGTGGTATAGTGGTTCTGTACTAGGGAGTTCCGTGTGGGTCAGCATATAGATCGTTAGTTCGAATCCAGCCGGAGGCACCCCTTTTCGATTCTCTATTCTTCCTAAAAGCCTGGTACACTAAAAGCGAGTAACACTGTGAGGGATTAAATAGGGCACGTTACGAGGTAACCACGGGTCCGGGTTAGCAAAAAAGTCGTCAGGCGCACGCTAACCACTACGCTATAACAGCCGTTATAGTAATAATATAAAATTATATATAACTATTATAAGAAGAAAGAGTAAGGAACTTAGGGGGGACTTAGATATATATATAGTAGAAGGGTAAAATTAATATATCTAGTAGTATAGATATCTTTAGGAAGTAAAGATAGTATATATATATATATTAAAGGTATAGCTTAGGGACCTACTATTAGAAAATTATTATATAGTAACTATTAATACCTACTAGAAGTAGAAATGTTAATATAGATAGGTATAGAGTATAAGTTTTTATCTAGGTTAGGTATAATATAAGTATAATAAGGCGCCTTAATAATAATAGTTTTTCTTATATATTTAAAATTATAGAGGTACCTAATATCTTATAAGATAATAGGGGTAAATTAATAATAATAATATTATATTAGTAGTAAATAAGTAATAGTTATATAATAAGTAAGTAATAAATAAAAAAGAAGAATTTATATATTATTAAAAAAAAATTATTTATAAAATTATTATTTTTAAGTTAATAAGTAATATATAATATATATAAAAAATAAAAAAAATATATAATATAAATATAAAAAAAAGTATAAAAAACTTTATAAAAGTTAATAATTAAGTAATAAAAGAATATTATAAGATAATAATAAGTATAATATATAATAAAGATATATTTATAAAAGTATAAATAGTTAAAGAAAAGAGGAAAAGAGAAAAAAAAAGTAAAAAGCTATACTTTTATAAATATTATAAAAAATATAACTTTAAGTAAATTTAATAATAAAATAAGTTTAATAAAAAAAAAGTAATAAAAGAAGTTATTATTATATTAAAGAAGTTATTTAAAATATAATTTATATTATATATAAGTTATATATTTATTAAAAGCTAATAAAAAAGAAGTTATTTTAAAAATAATTAAAGTAAAAGAATATATTATAATAATAAATAAATATAATAAAGTTAAAATATAATAAATAAAAAGAATTATTAATAAAATTAAAAGGCTATTTTTAAAAATTTTAATATATATATAAACTATATATTTATTAAATATTAATAAAAAAACTATTTATAATCTTAATATAGTTAATATACCTTATAAATAGTTAATATAATATATAATAATAATAAGTAAAATTAAAGTTAAAGGGCTTTAAGCTAAAAAAATAAGTTATACTTAAAAAAAAGAAAAAAGTATAAAAAGAGAAAATAAAAGAAAAAGTAGCCTATTATAGTATAGCTATACCTTAAGTAAAAAAATATAATTATAAGTTTATAAGCTTAAAAGCCTAAGTATTATTATAATATAAGATAATTATAAGTATAAAGGGTTTATATAAGTCTATATATAATAGGGGAGGATATAGCTATAAAGCTATAAGATCTTTATAGGGATTTTATAAGGGAGGTTCTTATTAGTAAATAATAAAGTTATACTATTATAAATAGCTTATTTATTAAGATCTTCTTTATTACTTCCTTTATATTAGTTACTCTTTAATAGGTAAATATAAAAGATTTAAACTAAATACCTATATATAATATTACTAAACTAAAGGTTAGTAAATTTATACACTATTACCCCTGTTTTTTTATACCAGCCCACTGTGGATAGACTGTAAAGTCTCTACTAATATTAGCTACGATACGGGGTATAAGTAACTTAATAGGGATTCTAGTAATCCTAGCTATCTAACCTAATACTTAGTTAAAATAAAATCTAAATAAAAATTATAATATCTAGCTATAGTAGATATCTTTTATAAAAAGACATTTTATTATATATTTATCTAGAATATATAGTATATTATAGAAAAGTCTAGGTAAAGTCCCTTTTACCCGCTTCTCTTATTTCCACAGTACTTAATTAGTTACTAGTCACGAGCTATGTAGATACCGGTATAAAAAAATAGGGGTAATAGTATACTAAGAGTATAGACTAGTAAGACTTATAAGTAATAGTCTTAATATAAAAAAAACTTTATTTTCCTTTTTTCTTCTCTTTAAGAGAATTAATAATAACTATAATATTTATATATAAATACTATAAGACTAGTCTTTAATAATATATAGTTTTTATTTTATATATTCTTTAATATTATTTATAGTAAATTTTTATTATTTATATAAAAATAGATATAAAAAGGTAAAATTAATAAATATATATATATTAAAGGCTACTAAGCGAAACTTTTCTATCTACTATAGGTACCTAAGTATAAACGTAACTGCTGGTAAGCATAGTGTGGGCAAGTTTCGCAGCAGCCAGCCCCTTTCTAGCGCCTAGCATGTCATTTCTCCAGCTTTCCAGCACAGCGGGTGGGACGCAGTCTCTGATAGGTACCTGCATCTTTACCAGGAGGTGCCTAACTACTTTTTTCAATAGTTAGGCAAAGGAAAAGGTACCTAGGCAGGTGGGTACCAAGAAACATGGCCGCTTCTTAGCCTCGATAGTAATATTATTAATAAAAAGAAATTACTATACTTCGTTCTAAATAAATCTACTAAGTTCTAAAATAAATATATAATAACTTATACTAAGAATAATTATAGAATATAAATAATAAATTAATCTTAGCCTTTAGAATTTATTATTTTAATTATTTCTAGAAATCTAAATTATTATTATTATCTTTTTAAGAGTTAAAGATAAACTCTAGTATTAAATTTTCTATTATATATTACTTTAATAAAGCTTACTAAGTTAGTTATATTTTTATCTTACCTTTATTTAGTTTAATAGTAGTTATATAGTTAGATTATATAGAGGGCTCATAAGCGGCCCCTTTTTTTGATACCCGCGTGCTAGGTTATAGGCAGGTGGGCAATTGCCTCGTAGGTACCGAGGTAATTAATGGATTTGGGTATGAAACACAATTGTGTCGCGTTACTTGGTCGTGGACTCGTGGCAGCAAGGCACGCCTAGGTACCTGGGCCGCTTGGTACCTACAGATGTATTCAAATGAATGAGTAAATAGGCAGGTAATCCGTAGGATTAGCGAAATCTCTACAGGTATTTATCTAGGAGGCAGATACTTGGCATTGAGTAAACAACTTAATAAGCAACCAGGCACGGACCACTGAGGCATCAGGGGCTGCTTATTTAGGGCCTCAGGAGGAGTATTTGTACCCACTGACCAACGGTGACACCCCCTGCTCCATGACCGCCAACGCAGCTACCATACCTACCTTAGTACTTGTTCTGTCCGCTAGGTGGCTATCACATTTGTTTTCCCAGACCGTAACTTTTTATTTCCGTCACGGCAGCCCCTTGATTCGTCTAGTGAGTCCGCAAATGGGTAGTTGGTTGACGAAGCTCTCCTTCTACTCTTCGTCTTTCCACATCACGTCGCAAGCTGTGCGGCATTGATCTGTGTGTTCCAATTCAGCCTCCACGGCAGGCGGAATTTACCTGACGACGGTCTCCCGACTTCAGCGTTAGCTGTAGCTGACGGTGGCCGCATCGCATTTGCGAACTTCTCCTGTATTCTTTAAGCAGCGATCTCTCCTGAGCACCTCCAGTAACTGACCACCCGCTGTCGACTCCTTTCCTAATGGCGTCGACCTACGATGTCGGCACCAAAGCTTGGCAGCCTGATGCTGCCGAGGGTTGGGTTGCTTCCGAGCTTGTGAACAAGACTGAGGATGGTTCAAAGGTCAAGCTAGAATTCAAATTGGAAAATGGCGAGGTTTGTTCACCTATTGCTACAGTGCTGTAGATGTGCTAACCTGGACAGACAAAAACCATTGTAGTCTCGGCCGAGGCTCTCCAAACAGGCTCAGATCCGGCCTTGCCTCCGCTAATGAACCCGACGATGCTAGAAGCCAGCGACGACTTAACGAATCTTTCTCATCTTAACGAACCTGCTGGTATGACATTCGCATCAGAAATACATACGTCCTTGAATGACGGATCTAACATGTGCTTCGCGGACAGTATTACAAGCTATTCGATTACGATATCTACAGAAAGAGATATACACATACAGCGGTATCGTTCTCATTGCAACTAATCCTTTTGCGCGTGTGGACTCGCTCTACGTTCCTGGCATGGTGCAGGTATATGCCGGCCGTCATCGTGCAACTCAGGCGCCGCATCTTTTTGCCATCGCCGAGGAAGCCTTCATGTAAGACATTCTGGAGACTATTGAATGCAAAAGGATTTTTGTTAATTCTCTCTAGGGACATGGTGCGTGACAACAAGAATCAAACGGTTGTTGTATCTGGCGAATCAGGTGCCGGAAAGACGGTCAGCGCCAAGTATATCATGCGCTACTTCGCAACACGAGAAGCACCAGATAACCCAGGAGCCCGTTCGAAACGCGGTACGGAGGCCATGAGTGAGACTGAAGAGCAAATTTTGGCGACGAATCCGATCATGGAAGCATTCGGCAACGCGAAGACGACTCGTAACGACAACTCCTCCCGATTCGGAAAATACATCGAGATCATGTTTGATGATAAGACAAATATAATCGGTGCGAAGATCCGAACATATCTCCTTGAGCGTTCACGTCTCGTGTTTCAACCGTCAAAGGAGAGAAACTATCATATCTTTTATCAGCTTGTCGCCGGTGCATCAGACCGTGAACGCCAAGAGCTCAATATCCTAACATTCGACAAATTTGACTATCTGAACCAGGGCGACTGCCCTACAATTGATGGGGTTGACGACAGGGCTGATTTTGAGGCGACTAAGAAGAGTTTGCAGACCATCGGAGTTGCCCAAGATCAACAAGCCTATATTTTCCGGCTTCTGGCTGGTTTGCTCCATCTCGGAAATGTCAAGATCACTGCCTCCAGAAATGACAGTGTGCTCGCCCCGACAGAACCATCTTTGGAGCTAGCTTGCAAGATCCTGGGCATCGATGCGACCGAATTCGCCAAGTGGATTGTGAAAAAGCAGCTTGTTACCCGAGGCGAGAAAATCACTTCCAACTTGTCGCAAGCTCAAGCAGTTGTTGTCCGCGACTCTGTGGCCAAGTTTATTTACTCCAGCTTATTCGATTGGCTAGTCAACATCATTAACCACAGCTTGGCCACTCCTGAGGTGCTCGATCGTGTTAAAAATTTCATTGGTGTCTTGGATATCTACGGATTCGAGCATTTTGCGAAAAATTCCTTTGAACAGTTCTGTATCAACTACGCAAACGAAAAGCTCCAGCAGGAATTTAACCAGCATGTCTTCAAACTTGAGCAAGAAGAATACCTCAGGGAGCAAATAGATTGGACCTTCATTGACTTTTCCGACAACCAGCCTTGCATCGATTTGATCGAAGGCAAGATGGGTGTCCTCTCATTGCTAGATGAAGAGTCTAGACTTCCAATGGGCAGCGACGAGAGCTTTGTCAACAAGCTGTATCAGAATTTCAGCACCGACAAGCAGCACCCTTTCTTTAAAAAGCCCAGATTTGGCAAAACCGCGTTCACCGTTTGTCATTACGCCGTTGACGTCACGTACGAATCTGAAGGCTTCATCGAGAAGAATCGAGACACCGTCCCAGATGAGCACATGACAGTTCTCCGCGCTACCAGCAACGCTTTCCTGCGAGAAGTTTTAGATGCTGCTTCTGCCGTTCGCGAGAAGGATGTTGCTTCTGCGTCTTCAAACGCTGTGAAGCCAGCTGGCGGGCGTAAAATTGGCGTAGCTGTCAATCGAAAACCGACTCTTGGTGGTATATTTCGCTCTTCATTGATCGAGCTTATGAATACAATCAACAACACGGACGTTCATTACATCAGATGCATCAAGCCAAACGAAGCCAAGGAAGCTTGGAAGTTTGAAGGCCCGATGGTTCTCAGCCAGCTCCGCGCCTGCGGCGTACTGGAGACCGTTCGAATCAGCTGTGCCGGTTATCCTACACGATGGACGTACGAGGAGTTCGCTCTACGCTACTACATGCTTGTCCACTCCAGTCAATGGACTGCTGAGATTCGTCAAATGGCAAATGCAATTCTAACAAAGGCTCTTGGCACCTCGACCGGCAAAGGACTTGATAAGTACCAGCTAGGCTTGACGAAGATCTTCTTCCGTGCCGGTATGCTGGCGTTCTTGGAAGGCCTTCGCACCAACCGCTTGAACGAGTGCGCTGTGATGATCCAAAAGAACCTCAAGGCAAAGTACTACCGACGCCGCTTTCTGGACGCCCGGGAGGCTGTCATCCGCACTCAGGCCGCCGCTAGGGCTTATATTGCAAGGAGAACAGCTCAACAACTTCGCACCATCAGGGCAGCCACGACTATCCAGCGAGTCTGGCGTGGCCACAAGCAGCGGAAATTGTTCTTGCGCATCAGAAACGATATGGTCTTGTTCGAGTCTGTGGCCAAGGGCTTTCTCCGACGCAAGGCTATCATGGAAGCCCGTGTTGGTAATGCTGCTCTCGTCATCCAAAGAGCATGGAGGTCGCGCCTTCAGAAACGGTCCTGGAGAGATTATCGCAGGAAGGTTATCATGGTTCAAAATCTCTGGCGTGGCAAACGTGCTCGCCGTGAGTATAAGAAAGTCAGGGAAGAGGCTCGAGACCTCAAGCAAATTTCATACAAGCTTGAAAATAAGGTTGTCGAACTTACCCAGTCATTGGGTTCTATGAAAGAAAAGAACAAGGGCCTTATCTCGCAAGTTGAAAGCTATGAGGCGCAGATCAAGTCATGGAAAAACCGCCACAACGCTCTTGAAGCTCGAACCAAAGAGCTGCAGACCGAAGCTAATCAGGCCGGTATTGCTGTAGCTCGGCTCGAGGCCATGGAAGACGAGATGAAGAAACTCCAACAGGCGTTTGACGAATCCACTGCCAATATCAAGCGGATGCAGGAAGAGGAACGTGAACTTCGCGAGTCGCTCCGTGTGGCCAACACGGAACTTGAATCTGCAAAGCAGGTAGGTACCGAGAGGGATAAGGACAACTCTAGCTTGAGACAAGAGCTTGAGGCCCTACGAGACGCTCTGGAGGTCGCAAAGAGAAGTGTACCTGTCAACGGGGAACTATCGAATGGTACAGCCCCAGCGCAGTCCGTCGCAACTGGTCTCATAAACCTGGTTTCTTCCAAGAAGCCAAAGCGTCGCAGCGCCGGCGCGGAACCTCGTGATGTCGATCGCTTCAGCGGCGCATACAACCCTCGCCCCGTCTCGATGGCAGTTACCAGCACCGCCCATAGGCAAAACCTATCGGGAACGACGTTTATTCCAGGCGTTGATAATATCGAAATGGAACTGGAGACTCTTCTTGCGGATGAGGATGGATTGAATGAGGAAGTTACCATGGGCTTGATTCGCAACCTCAAGATCCCGTCGCCAAACAGCAACCCACCGCCATCTGACAAGGAAGTTCTCTTCCCGTCATATTTGATCAACTTGGTCACTTCAGAAATGTGGAACAATGGATATGTCAAAGAATCAGAACGATTCCTGGCGAATGTTATGCAATCTATCCAGCAGGAAGTTATGCAGCACGATGGCGATGATGCTATCAGCCCCGGCGCGTTCTGGCTTTCGAACGTTCACGAGATGCTGTCTTTTGTTTTCTTGGCTGAAGACTGGTATGAAACCCAGAAGACGGATAACTACGAATACGATCGCCTCCTGGAGATTGTTAAGCACGACCTCGAAAGCCTCGAATTCAACATTTACCATACTTGGATGAAGGTCCTCAAGAAGAAGCTTCATAAGATGATCATTCCTGCCATCATTGAATCGCAGTCTCTGCCCGGCTTTATTACAAGCGAGAGCAATCGTTTCCTGGGTAAACTTTTGCAATCAAATTCCCAACCAGCATACAGCATGGATAACCTTCTGAGCCTGCTAAACAGCGTCTTCCGCGCAATGAAGGCTTACTACCTGGAGGACACTATTATTACGCAGACTGTTACTGAACTTTTGCGTCTGGTTGGTGTTACTGCTTTCAATGACTTGTTGATGAGGCGCAACTTCCTGTCTTGGAAGCGTGGTTTACAGATCAACTACAACATCACCCGTATTGAAGAGTGGTGCAAGAGCCATGACATGCCGGAAGGCACTTTGCAGCTGGAACATCTAATGGTAGGCTCATCGATCCATACAACATTACGTATTCCCGTTCTGACCTTTCTCGCAGCAAGCTACCAAGTTGCTGCAGCTGAAGAAGGCGACATTAAATGATATCGAGATCATTCAAGACATTTGCTGGATGTAGGTGGCCTGACCCTTATCTCCTATCCGACTCTCTGAGTACTGACTCGTTGTCCACAGGTTGTCACCCAACCAGATCCAGAAATTGCTTAATCAGTATCTAGTTGCTGATTACGAGCAACCCATCAATGGCGAAATCATGAAGGCTGTAGCATCTCGTGTCACTGAGAAGAGCGATGTTCTGCTCCTGCAAGCCGTTGACATGGATGACAGTGGGCCATACGAAATCGCTGAACCTCGCGCCATTACTGCCCTGGAAACATATACACCTTCTTGCAAGTAAACATCAGTCCGTTGGTCAACTATCCAAGCTAACATATCGGAAGGGCTACAAACACCGCGTCTCAAGCGCCTTGCTGAGATCGTGTCCGCGCAAGCCATCGCCCAGCAGGAGAAGCTAGAGTACGGAGATGGTGATGAATACAATCGCCCTGCGAGCATAGCTGAGGTTGACGAGTTGGACGCCGGGGTGGACCAATGAAAGACCTGTGTATTTTTCGGGGCTCCCCAATGCATTTTGGTGAGATGTGCTGATGAATCAGTTGATTGCGCATGTACATTTGGTGTTGATGTTGGGACTTGCATTTCGCCCTTAATATGGCTAGAGAAAAGTAGTATGATGTACGGATGAATATCACGGCCAGTATTTATTTGTGGTGTATTAAGATAGCGACCTCTACTCAGCGCTCATGTTAGTCCTTGCGGAGAGGCAGACAACGTGGTGGGGCCGAAAAAAAATCTACGTGCAGAATGGCTAACATTTTCTCTAACTAGGCACCGCGAAACTCGTCCGCACTGCACACACTACGTCCACTGTTGTCCATCTGGTGTGTGGTACCGTGATTCTATACTTTCGCGTCTGTTGATTCGCTCGCTGGCTTGACGGCCTAATAATCGGGAACAATGAGGTCATCTCCAAATATCGTCATAACGGGTACACCAGGTGTCGGAAAGACCACTCATTGTGACAGCCTAGCGGAGAAATTGGGGCTACGGCATATCTCTGTGAATCAGGTTGTGAAAGATAAAGATTGCCATGAGGGCTGGGACGAAAAATATCAGAGTTGGATTGTCGATGAGGATAAGGTACGCAAAGCTTTCTCGGTGCGTGATTCGCGGCGTGCGCTCATATTTTAACTAGCTACTGGACGCAATTGAGGATGACATGAAGCAGGGAGGCTGCTTAATAGACTGGCATGCCTGCGATTTGTTTCCCAAGAGCTGGGTCGATTTGGTAGTTGTGCTTCGGGTAGATTCCACTACCCTCTACGATCGGCTGAAAGCGAGGTAAGCTCAGGGTAGTGGTACCGTAACTGTGTCAGCTCTTTAACTCGGCGGAACAGAGACTATGCGGAAGTCAAGCTTCAGGAAAACCTAGATTCGGAGATCATGGAAGTACTCCTGCAGGAGGCGAGGGATGCTTATGACGATGAGATCGTCATCGAACTTACTAGTAACACATCTGATGAGATGGAGACGAACGTCGACCGTATCGAGGCCTGGGTGAGGCAGTGGATGGCTGATAATAATTAGAATTATTTGTTTCGTTTCCTTCCGTATGTGGTAACGAGACTGTTATTGCTCCGCCAGCGTCGCAGCAACCCGTCGTGGTTGCTATGTTCACTGCCCCATCAAGGCATATAAAAGCGTACCATATTCAAATACAATGAATCTCCCGTGATAGACCCCCCCTCAGTGCCACACCAGAAACTACAGTGCTAATTTGCGAGTCATAACTCAAAGTTACCTACAAAGGCGATACAGGGTAGCGCGCCTGGGCGGCCAAGGAGGAGCGTGGAGATAGTTACTTGGAAGCAGCATTTGACCGCAAATTTGATTGATGATGCCCCACGTTAGCAGAAGTGCTCTGGCAGAAGAGCATCCCATAACGTGATCCTGACAGACAACTTCACAGGTTGCTGCGACTAGGAATGTCGAAGACACAGCAACAAGAAAACGACCACAGAAGAGATGCCCCAAGCGATAACTCACATCTGATTTGAGTACGAACCATACAATGAAAACCCAACGCCAGTCACTCCAGAGCATGCATCGCAAGCTTCAAGCGCTCTTCTTCCTCTCGCTCCGAGCTCGACCTAGAGAACGAGGATCAAGGCCCCTGCGCCGCATTGCACTTCTTTTTGCGCGCTCCATGTACTCTTTATCCTCATCTTCGTCAAAGCCACCAAATTCACCACCTGCATTTTCACCACCAATACTCGCAGGGCCTGTTTCGACAATCGGAGCTTTGTCCGCGGGTATCAAAGGCTCATCCCCATTGGCCTTTCTCATGGACACGCTGGCCGGTGTAGGTCCGATCTTCTTGAATTTGGCGACATAGAAGCCATCAACATTGTAGGCATGAGGGTAGTAGCGGCGGGTAAGCTTCAAGCTGGGATCGAAAGTTTTGCCCATATAGCTCGTGAACCCCTCTTTACCAAATGGCAGCTCCGTATCGACAAGCCTGACATTAGGTCTTCGAGACAGGGCGTAAGCTACAACTTGCTCACTAAAGCCCCGTCAGCATACACGTCTTCATGTTTTTTCCACCCGACCACTTACTTTTCCTCGACCGTGACACTGCAGGTTGAATAGACGATGTAACCGCCGGTGCCCGCGTGATTGACCGAGTCGATAGCTGACAGCAACAGTTGCTTTTGGGTATGAGGAAGAGTCATGAAATCGCGCTCCGTCTTATTGGTCTTCACGGACGGGTCCTTGGCGATAACGCCAGTGCCAGAGCAAGGCGCGTCCAGGAGGACCCTATCGAAGCCTCCCATGACACGGGGAAATTCTCTTGCATCATAAGAACAGACAATGACATTCTTAGCACCCAATCGGTGGATATTACCGATCAAGCCCTTGGCACGAGCCTTGTTGGGATCATTGGCCACGACAACACCGGTATTCTGAGGCTCATTAGCTACCATGTCACGTACCATAGAAAGTTGCTATACCTTCATCATGGCAGCGCAGTGTGTTGTTTTGCCCCCAGGGGCTGCTGCCATCTATAAAAAGTCAGAATCAGCCAATATGCGACTGAGAATTCGAGCTTACGTCAAGAACTCGCTCGCCACTTGAGAAGTAGTTAGAAAACAACACCAGTGCTTGACATGGATGGCACATAAACTTACGGTTGCGGCGAAAGTGCCATGACAGGCAGGAAGGATGAAGCAGCCTGAAGGATGTAGTGACCCGCCAAATACTCTGGTGTAGCCCCTAGAGGAATAGATGATTCGAAAACTTGCAATCCAACCTTGCTCCACTTTCCAACAGGTTCCAAAGTCACACCTCGGTTGATTAGGGCCTGGGCTAGGTCTCTGCGATGAGTGCGCAGAGTATTTGTCCTGATAACAATTGGTCTCGGGGCTTCGTTAGACTCGAAGAAAGCAAAGGCCTCACGGGGCGTAAACAGATTGTAAAGCTTCTCGGCAAGGAATGGAGAGTAGTTGTAATATGCGCAGATGTCGTCGAGAAGCTGAGAGGTATAGTCAGCGCGAGAGCGTCCTGCCTCTGCCAACTTGGAGAAGTCTCCCAAGATTCTTATGATGTCGGTTATCCGCTGGCGAAGGAGTTGTAAATCGGGGGCAAGAAGTGTGCTGGGATTGCCAAGCTCCTCATCAGACCCATCAAAAGAGTCAAGAACCTTTGGTCTGTCGCCATCCAAGTTTGTTTGCAGAGCAGACTCCTGGACTTCAGCGTCTGCCTCGGCCCGCTCCTTCTCCAATTGCTGATCCAGCTTCTTCGAAAGACCCTCAATATTCGCAGCAGTTAAAACCTCCTCTTTGTCGCTATCGTCTTCATCGTCGGAGAACACAAATCGCTCCCTCTTGTTGCTGATATCCTCATCAGAGTCAACGACTGAGTCTTCAGAGCCGATGAAGTCGTCGCCGAGTTTTTCGTCTGGATCGTCTGTCAACACATCGCCATTACCCTCTTGCGACGGCCTATACTCATTGACGTCCGGATCAGGTAAAAGCTTTTTGCTCCTTCCAGCAGCTACAACCTTCTTTGCTGTGCGACGTCTCTTGGGGGGTGCAAGTTTCGCTGGCTGCTCAGTTTCGTTAACAGTGATGCCAGCTTTTCTTTTCAACCGCGCGAAATGTTCCTCGGTCAGGGGATCCGGTGCCCCCTGCTTGCGTTTCATGCGACGTCCTTGACCCATTTTGTTCCGCAAAATACGACAATTATCCTGTTGCAAATTGAAATCGCAAAATTTTGGGCGACAGCTTTCTAGTTAGGGAACTTTTTTCTTTCCTGTTATCGATAGCCATAGGTGGCCCACCAAAAACCCGACTCACTCCAGCCACAAGTTATTTCACGCAGCAAAAGGTGGAACCACACAATGTTGCTTGGTGATTTTATTAGGCCTTACTAAATTATATTCGACAAGTTATTTACTCACCATCTACTTACTAATTATGAGAGCAAGCAGGTGACAAAACATTGCCGCCCTGCCCTCCCAAGATTGGCTCTTGTCAGCCGAAGCTGTTCGAAACCAGTATCTCTGAGATATTGAGAATCACGAACAGTATCAGAGTACTTTCCAAGCTTTTTCTTTAGATTATCTTACCTATGCGTGGCGTGCTTTGTGAAGGAGCCAGCAGTCTAGCGACGATTTTTTGTCACTGGAGGCACGAGATGTAAGTATTGAGTTGTTTACGCAGCCGTGCCGCCTATTGCACGATCATTCTCAGTAGTTCGCTGGTGGCCAACAGTGATTCTAGAATCCTAGACACCAGGTAGGACACAAAGAGAGCGAGTCTGGTGCTCGAGAACGCTGCGCCTGTGGTGCGACGCGATCTAATCTGGTTCACGCCAATGCGCCTAATACTTCTGCCGTGGCGATTGCACTGATGCCTACAGCAGCATGCATGCACGATGACGCTTGTGTGATTGATGCCAAAAGCATAGAGTACTTTCAATATCCCCAAGTTCAGAATTTCCTATATACATATTATTATCCTCCAGATGCCTGCTGCAGACGGAGATCACTGACGAGTGTCTCTAGCTCATTGGTTCTATTTCCGATCGTCTTGGAAATGCGTAGAAATTCCTCGATAGAATTTACCAAATGGGCTGTTCCGGGCCAATCTCGACGTTTCCGCATTCGAAAGCACCCGGAGGCGGTTAGATACAAATAACCTAATACAATAGCCAGGTAACCGAATGCAACGCCTATTTTGGACTTGCTGACAGAGTCCGCCTATGCAACGATTAGTATCCATTTTCGGCTATGTTGGAATATGGGCTCACATCGTTGACGAACGACATATTGCCTAGCCAAAGAGCTGTAGCCATGTCAAGAGAGTCCCCATCTACTGAGGCCCGTGCCCGCGGGCAATGCTCAAGGATGTTGATGAGAATACCCAGTAATAAAAGCAATTCATCGTACAAGTTGCTCTGAAAGCCGCTTCTCTGTAGAGTGCTTTGGATCTGGGATAAGCCTTCTGATATCAAGACAACCAATTTCGACAGCAATGAGCTATCATCGAATACAGACGCCCCAATCTCGCTGTTGGTTACGTTGATTGCCAATTTTAGCGTCGTATTATCCAAGGAATCGTTCTGCAGCAGCCAGGTATCGAGAGTCGCCCGAAGACATCCTTTGATAGCAGTGGCGTATCTCTCACTTTCCAAGCCAATTACGTTGGACTGCGCTTCTAAAGCCAGTATTATTAAAACATAGTCGATGTTTCGTGGAGGTCGCTCCTTCGAGTAGATTGATGCCATCACCACGATGTCGCGCTCTATGTCACCGGTGAGATGCTCAAGACACTGAATATCTGCGGAGCGACTGAGAATGACAAGAAGCTGTAACGCAACTGCGCGAGGCGTAAGCGATGGCAGTTTCTGTTCGTGCCAAATGTCCATTTCAAGGATTCCATTCTTCAAACTTTCGAGCGAAGATTTGGTGCTTCGCGATAAGTTAAGTCGCTTTTGCGCTGCAACCTCCATTACATCTCGCTGTTCTTGAAACAGGCGACTCAGAAGTTGTCCAATCTTCTCAGCTGTCAATTGACGAAGCAAATGGGGAGCTGGGCTGAAAGACAAGAATATAACGAGAGCAGCAGTCAGAGCAAACCCGCTTATCACATCTGCTTCGCTTCCGATGGCTTTCACAACATTATCGCGGGCTGCGTGATCACGGAACTGACTGGCGAATTCCTTCCGTTGTAGCTTGTTTGCTAGCTCACAAAGCGCGTTGCGCCTTAACGAAGAGGGAATTGCGGACGGTTTGCCGATGCGTGACAATAAATCATCCATTTCATCCGAAAACCGATTGTTGGCGCCAGCGCGGCGAAGTTCATGGACACTCTGTATCCCAACTTTTGGACCATCCAGGTCATCGTCAAAGTCGTATTCGGCAGCAGGCGGGCTCAGGGGCGCCGCAAAAGGGTCTTCTTCGCGCTGCGCCGGCAAGACGCTGCCTCCCTCATCAAGCATGACAGTGCTATCCTGACCCTGGGAGCCACCCAAAAAGCTCCTTGAACTACTATAAGTCAGCTTGATCTTTCTGTTCTTGGCGGGCCCAGATCGCCGGTCAGGTGTCCTGGCCGCCCCAGGTCGGGTTTGCGGTGATTGTGAGTTATAGATCGGCCCATCTATTGAATGTGCTAGGTGCCCTTTTGATACACCCTTTTCAATATCGGAAGGTGACCCCGAGTTAGACTCGAGGTCGACCTCTGGGCTCTCAGCTCTTTGCGCCACCAATCTGTCGATCAGACGCTGACGACGTGGGGCTGGAATCGTCGTGTCTGGTAAGTCTGTCGGTTGAGATATCGTGTTTTCAGGAGGCTTGCTACCAAGAGTTGACTGAATCGGTGCTGCCGGCAACAGTGCAACATCTTTACTCTGTGTCGCGCGCTGAGCGTTGTGGACAGCCAACGGTCTAGATGACGAATATAGTCTTCTCCGTGCGGGTCCAGGGTCCGGGCCAGATCTCGCCTGAAGCCGTGAAGCCTGTGGCCGCTTGATTGTGGAAGCACCCGATAACGTGGAGGAGCGCTTCCTCTTTTTCCCATTATCATTGCTCTTCCAAGCGCCATCCTGCGACGCTCCCTTAGCCGGTGACGTTGGTGTTGTTTCGCGACTCGTCGGTACGTCGTATATATCATCATCGTTGGCGCCCAAGGCCGTTCCCAGGCCGCTTTGAACTGGCTGCATCGTCGTAACGCGCTCGCAGCGCAGTCTTGGGTGTGATGTTTGCACGATCTGAAGCCTCTATGCAGGGGTTTGAAAGCAAGTTGTTGGCAGTTGCGTGGAGTTGTTGAAAGCACTGTACATTAGCGCAAGGGTAGTATTGTCGCCATATCTATGCTGAAGCGAAAATCATCAATTCACGATCTGGTCAACGTGATGTAGCAGTGCTCCTGTAGCTTGAGCAGTAACTATCTCAGTGTGGTTGGGTGGAAGCTTTGCCGGAAACAGAATTAGTACCTAGCATATGAGACGGCTAAGAGCATGGCGCCATGGCGCCGCATTTGCCCTTCCCTCATAAGTTTGACCTTACGTCAGCATGTGTGCCCGCATTTCCAATGTTTAGAGGCAACAACTGCCGTTTTATGCTGGCTACACTATCGGTCTTCATAAGGCGAACCGTTGACGATGCCAGCTCCAAAACAGAGAAAGGTTGCCATCGTGGGCAGTCGATCTGTCGGTAAGATAGCTATCAGCTACCGCTTATTTGCCGAGTTTAACTAATACTTGCCAGGTAAATCATCACTAGCGGTTCAATATGTGGACGGTCATTTTGTAGACAGCTACTACCCAACAATCGAAAATACCTTCAGCAAAATAATTCCATACAAAGGTCAAGAGTTCTCGACTGAAATAGTCGACACTGCTGGACAAGTAAATTCCCTGACTCCCCAGGCCTGTTCTTCACATTGACATGAGAGGCAGGATGAATACAGCATTTTAAATTCCAAGCACTTTATCGGCATCCACGGCTATATGCTGGTATATTCTGTCTCTTCTTTGCCATCTTTCGAAATGGTTCAGGTAATCAGGGAGAAGATCCTCAATCATCTGGTAAGCCTGTGACGCACGTGTTGAGTTTCATGAACCGGAAGTTGTCCAGCTCTAACACAGGCGGTGCGGACCAGGGGACGGAATCGGTTCCCATTGTCATTGTAGGGAACAAAAGCGATTTGAGACCCGAGCAAAGACAAGTCAGTGCTGATGATGGAAAAAAACTATCTGAAAAGCTACAATGCGGCTGGACCGAAGCGAGCGCCCGATACAACGAGAATGTGGACCGTGCGTTCGAGATCTTAATAGAGCAAATCGAGAAATCGCAGAATCCTGGAGAAGCACCCGAGAAGAGTAACTGTCTGGTAATGTGAGCTCCTGGCTCGCTACAGTGGAACCAGTGGGCTCTTTAGGACACAAAGTCGACGTGCTTCGGAATCGATGTGGTCAGATTCCAGCCTTGCCTGCCCTTTGGCTTGTATGCTACGCGGGATGATCGTTGCAGCATGCAAGCCTTGGTCGCTTGGCGATCCTTTGTACTATCTTAGAACTACAGCTACTTCCCTTCCGCGGGGATACAGATTGGGAAGAGGATTCCCTGGCCGTTTTTGTATCTTGCCCCGCGATGGTGTGCAGCAGATAATCTCGGCTCGCAGCATCTGATCGAGTAATTAATTTGACCTATGCCAACCAAGCTCCAGCGACGAATTCTTCGCGAGGAATGATCAACCACTGTGAGCATTTGGCAGTGTAAGTGTCGCTATATCTCACGCTGGGTTGACTTTGCAGTTTGGGCTCAGCTACATCAGTGAGTCAGAGGGGCAGGGCAGAACCCCACCATGGAGGGGTGCCACATCTACCCGCCGCCCTCGCAAACAACAGCAGGAGTTTTCAACCCTTTCTCAAGCTCAGTAAGGAGAAGGCAACAGCGAATCTGCCCAATACCTTCCACGCAATCACAACGGAAGCGGTTCATTACGCAAATATGCTCGATGTAAACGATTTCATCGTCGAGCGTGGAGGGAACCCGGAACGCATCCGAGAATCTCAGCGTCGCCGTTTCGCAGACGAAGCAGTCGTCGACGAAGTTATCGCCCTATTCGAGGATCACCGAAAGAGTAGGTACTATGGGTGCGATTGAAATATGGCTCCTTGTTGATAGATCAATTTTGAAGCTCAGTACAACGCAACGCAAACCAGCAGCAAGATCAATGAGGTGCAGAAGCTAATCGGGACCAAGAAAAAGGTGTGTATGCCTGCCAATTTCCCTGTCTACAACATCAACAACCACTAACAAATAGATAAATGAAGGCCAAAGAAGATGCAACCGATCTTCTGCGACAGAAGATCGAGCTTGAGAAAGAGAAGAAGCTTACCGTTGAGTCTGCCGTGCAGAAGGAAAAGAACCTCCGGACGAAAATCAAGACCATAGGAAACATTGTTGACGACAGTGTACCCATTAGCAACAGCGAGGTAGCGATTCATCATACGAGTGGCTTATGAAGCAGACGGCTGACCGTGTTGATACGCAGGATAACAATGCTGTGCAACGAACTTGGGCGCCAGAAGGTGTTACTGTCGAGAAGCGCAACGTGCTCTCCCATCATGACGTGCTCCTTCGCCTTGACGGCTACGACCCAGACCGGGGTGTCAAGGTCGTCGGCCACCGCGGTTACTTCTTGCGGCAATGGGGAGTCTTCCTCAACCAAGCGCTCATTAACTACGGACTCGAGTTTCTCTCCCAACGGGGATACTGCCCTCTACAAGCCCCCCAGTTCATGCTGAAGGACTACATGGCCAAGACTGCCCAGTTGGATGATTTCGATGAGCAACTTTACAAGGTTGTCGATGGGGACGAGGCAAACGACAAGTATCTCATCGCAACATCCGAACAGCCCATCTCGGCTTTTCACGCTGATGAATGGCTTATTGCCAAAGATTTACCCATTAAGTATACTGAAACCCGTATATGAATGCGTCTCGAATGCCGTCTTAACATGTATTCAGGTATGCTGGTTATAGCACCTGCTATAGACGAGAGGCTGGATCTCATGGACGAGATGCCTGGGGCATCTATCGTGTCCATCAATTCGAGAAGGTCAGCTGTTCCTTCTAACCCACGTTGAATGGCTGCTGATTGGGACACAGGTTGAGCAATTTGTTCTCACCGATCCTGAAAAATCTTGGGAAGCCTTTGAGGAAATGATCGGCGTTTCTGAGGAGTTTTACCAGACTCTGGGACTACCTTACCAGGTAATTGCCATAGTTTCCGGCGCGTTGAACAATGCTGCTGCCAAAAAACTTGACCTCGAGGCTTGGTTTCCCCATCAGGGAGAATACAAAGAGCTAGTCTCTTGCTCGAACTGCACCGATTACCAGTCACGCGCGCTAGATATCCGTTTCGGCGCCAAGACTCAGACAGACGCGAAGAAGAAGTATGTTCATTGCCTGAACTCAACGCTGTGCGCCACCACGCGGACGCTGTGTTGTGTCTTGGAGAACTATCAAACCGACGATGTAAGTTAAGGCTTCATGCGATGCGATCAACTTACGACTAACCTGAACAGGGTCTTCGTGTCCCGGAGCCGCTTCGTAAATACCTTCCTGGTGCTCCAGAATTCATTCCATTCTCGCGTGATTTGCCCAAGGAAGCCGCTGGCGCAAAGAAGACTCTACCGCAGCGCGAGAAGAAATGAATCGATGGCTGAAGTCACGCTTCGGCATCGAATTGATGAAATACGTGGGACTCCCAGGTAGTCGCGAATAAAGAACCGGTGTAGACTGGGATTTGATAGAAATATTATAACTCAGAGACCTGTTAACTATGAGGCTACGCTCTTGCCTCAACATTCCTCGGAAAAGAAGTTGGTACACGTGCCACGCACCCACCGCTCCGCTATTAGGTGCTAGATAGCTAGGTGGCTACTATTAGCCTGTATAGCCCTATAGCTACTTTTTAGTATATATATTTTTAAATTATATATAATTATTATTATAACTTAAATTATAATATAAAATTTTAAGGGTATTATAAATAATTATTTAGTATTTTTATAAAATAATCTTAAATTTCTTAATATATAAATAACTTATTAATTTAATATATTATAAAATATTTTATATTAATAACTTAATAATATTAATAACTTAAAGTTAATATATTTATATAATATAATATTATTTATAATAAAAAAAAGTATTTTTAAATATAATTAAATATATAAATAATTTAAATTTAATAATATTAAAATAATAAATTATAAGTATAATAAAATTTTTTATTAAAAAATACTTTTTTATATAAAATTCTTAATTAAATTATATTAAATTATATTAAGTAAATAACTTTATTAAATATTATAATTTTAATATATTTTAAGTTAAAAAATAAGATTTTATAAAATTAAAACTAAATATATTTTTATTATTAAAAAATACTTTTATTAGCTTTAAAAAACTATTATAAATAAAAGTATTATTACTAATTATATTTAAAATATAAATAAAATAAGTTTTATAATTAAAAATATATAAAGTAATTATATTATAAGCTTATATAAGAAAAACTACTTTTAAAGCTTAATTTTTATTAACTAAGAATTAGTAACTTTTATTAAGGTAATTTTAATTATAAAGAATTTTATTAAAATACCTTTTTTTATATTATAAGCTAAGGTATATTTAAATTTATAATATATAATTAAAGAATTCTTAAATAAAGTAATTATTATAATATTAAATAATAATTATTTAAATAATAAGATTAGCTTTAAATAATTTAAATTCTTTAATTAATATATTAAAAATAAAGACTTTTTAGTATAATATTTTTTAATTATTAATAATTATTTAACTTATTATATATATAAATTCTTAATATATACTAAAAATAATAATATTTTTATTTTTAAGCTTTTTTTATATTTAATATATTTTCTTTAATCTTTTAATATAATTATTTTTTTATATAAAATATTATTATTTTAAAGTAATTAATATACTAGTTTATAATAGCCTTAATTAATTAATTAAACTAGAATTCTTTTTAATTATTAATAATATATATTATTTAATATTAAAAAAATTTTTATTAAATTAATTTTTAGAAAATTAAGAATTTAGTTATATAAATTAAATTTTATTATTAAAAAAGTATATAAATTATACTTTAAGACTAAAAAAAAAGAAAAAGTAATATTGTTATTATTTTTTTTTTATTACTTAATTTTTTTTTATTTTTTTAAATATTAATAAATTTATAATTAATTTATAATATACTACTAGTATATATAACTATAGGTTAATTTAGTACCCTAATTACTATAAGTTACCTAGTATACTAATCTTTTACTAGTTTTAGTATAGCTAGTATAGGGGCTAGGTATTATAATTATACTAGGTAACTTATAGGTAGCCCTATTAGCTATATAGGAGGTCTTAGGTTTAACTCCTAGCACTAGCTCCGCTACTTATAGTATAAGAGGAGGCCTATACTAGCTAGGCTAGATCCTGTGTACTAGGGGTTAGGCTTAATTAACTTCCTTAAGCGTATATAGCGTTATTTAATATATTTATACTAAGGCTATATACCTACCTTAGGCTTTAATAAGTATATAGAGGACTCCTACTACCTATATATATATATACCTATATATATATACCTTAGACTAAGCTATAATAAGAGGGGGGTATAATAATAGCTTATTCCTAATCTATAGTTAGTCTATTTTTTAGATAGTAAGTTAAGTTAAATACTATAAAGTAATTAATTAAATAAAATCTTTATAAGATCTTATTAAGAGTAGAACTCTTAATACTAATTACTTAGTATTACTTAAATTAATTAGTAAAGATCTAGACTACCTAGTTATAAGAATACCTTATTCTTAAGTACTTATTTATCTCTTTACTATAGGTCTTTAGATTACTCTAGATTACTAGTAATTTTAGTAATCCCTTATAGTAGATATTACCCTAGCTTACTACTAGCTTACTATAAGCTATAGTAATCTAGTTATATAACCTAGGTCCTAATTAGGTAGCGTGTAAGCGCCTGCCTAGCTACTTCCTTAGGCTAGCTCTCCTATCTACCTTATATATATTCTAGTTTATAATATAATACTCCTCCCCTATTAGTCTTATCTTTAAGGCTACTATAGTTAGTCTATCTTAGTTTTATACTTATATATTCTTTTTCTTCCTCCTATATTATTATACTTTACTATATCTAACTATATTACTAAGCCTCGTTTTTCTAAAACTAAATAGCGCCTTAAACTAGCTACTACTATTAAAGAATTTAGGGTTACTATTATACCTTATTCTTTTTACTATTCTAGGAAGATTTCTTATAAAATAATAGAAGGCGTTTCTTATTATAAAGAGTGTATTTATTAAGGTTATTCTTATAATAGTTTAGGCGTACTAGTATCTTCTCTTAATTAGATAATTTTAGAATCTTAATATTTATATTATAAAGAGGAGGAGGCTACTACCCTCCTTTAACGCCTTTAGTGTAAATCCTCTAAGGCATTAGCTAAACTAGAGCGCTTATAGAAGTAATATAAGTCCCTTATAACTTATAGTTCTACTATAGTTAAGTGTAGTCTTTAGTTATTAGATAAACTTAATAAGTCTAAGTAAGCTAAATTAGAAGCTATAATTAAGGTATAGTCCCTTAGTTATATAGATATAGTAGACTAGAATATTATCTTCTTAGATCTATTTTAGATGCTTAAGACTAAGTTAGATATATAGGATACTACTTATTAAACTATTAGAGTAAGTCTAAGTAATTTATAAGATTTTTAATTAGTTCTTAGGTGTTTTTAGAGTTTAGGTATCCTTTTTATTTAATAAGATAATAATAGTTTTTAATATTTCCCTTTACTCTAAGTATCTTTTTAACTTTATATTTATTATTATTTTTAATTATAATTCTTATAGTAAGTATAGAATTATCTAGTACTTTCTTAAGTAGTAATATATAAAATATTAAATAAATCTTTATTCTATCTAATAATAATAGTTTATAGTTAATATTTAATATTTTTTATTTAATAAAGAATAGTCTAATTTTCTTCTAGTTAAGTTTATTACTAGGTTATTTTATTTTAATATTTTTATAGATAAGGTAAACTTTATCTCCCCTTTTTAAGATTAGTACTAGTAATCTCTTTTTATCTATATAATATTTTATTTAATTTTATAGAAATATCTATTCTTACTATAAATATTTCTATATACTTATAATAATATCTATATAAGTAGTTACTACTAGCGTATTTATAATATATACTATATATATTTTAATTATAGGGTTAAACCTATAGTTTACTTTTAGTAGTAATATTTTTATATTATTAATTTTAAAGCTATTATAAGCTTATTATATAAGTAATAGCTATATTACCTAATTATCTTATTAGTAGTTAATAAAGCTTTATAAGTATTATTTAAGTATTTAGTTTAGAATCTTTATTTAACTATTTAATTATAGGTAAAATACTATAAATAAGCTTTACTTAATCTTTATAGTTTCTATTAAGTATTTTTAGAAGTTAAATATAAATAATTTATTATAATCTAATATAAGCTTTATTAGTAACTTATATTATATAATAATAGTTTTAAAGAATATATATACTAGGTCTTTAGTATTACTTAATTCTATATAAAGAATATAATAAGTATATTTTATAAGTTTATTTATAATAACTAGGATACTATTATAGACTACTCCTATTATTAGTTCTTTTAACTTTAATAGCTTAATAATAAAGTCTATTATAACTATTTACTATACTTTTTTAGGTAATAGTATTAGTTATAGTTTACTATATAGTATATATTATATTACCTTTACTTTTTTATAAATATTATATTTATTTATAACTTATTATACTTATTTTCTACTTTCTAAGAAGTTATATAATCTTTATAGTCTAGTAATTATCTTTCTTATACCCTAGTATCTATATAATAGGTATTTATATATTTCCTTAATAAGCTACTCTTAGAGTATACTAGGTATATATTATTACTTATTATATAAGAAGGTCTTATCTTCCTTAGATAGGTATAGCTTTATTTCCTAATTATTTAGATAATTATCTTTCTTTATATATAATATAATTCTTTATATTTATATATTATCTAGCTTTACTTACTATATAGTATTAATTTCTTAGGTGCCTAATATAAGGTTCTTATCCTTAGTTATATATAATAAAGGTATATTATTTACTTATTTTTCTAATTTTAAATCCTCTCTTTAGCTAAGTATATCTACTCTTCTATTTTTAGATCCTTTATAATATATAATCTTAAAGTTATAATCTATAAGGGTTTTATACTATCTAATTTATTATTTATTTAGATCCTTTATAATTATAAAGAAGGTTAGGTTCTTATAGTTAATATAGACCTTAACCTTATAATTTACTCTTTTTAAATAGTATTTCTATTCTTTAAAGGCTTTAATAATAACTATAAATTCTTTATTATATATTCTATAATTTAATTTTAGTCTATAAAGTTTCTTTAAGAAAAAGATAACTAGATATAGTTATCTTTTATTATCTTATTATCTAAGTTACCCTCTAAGTATATAGTTTAAGGTATTAGTCTTAACTTTAAATAGTTTATTAGAATTAGCTATAAGTAGAACTAGTTTATTTAGGATTTTTTCTTTTAAGATTTAGAAAATATTAACTTCCTTTTCTATTTATTAGAATTTATTATCTTTTTTAATAAGGTTAGTAAGAGGAATTATAATTTCTTTAAATCTATAGATAAAGTATTAGTAGAAGTTTATAAATCTAAAGAATCCTCTAACCTCTCTAATATTAGTTAGTATAAGCTAGTTCTAAATATCTTTAATCTTAAATAAACTTATCTTAATTTATCCTAGTATAATTTTATATCTTAAAAATTTAACTTTATATTAGTAGAACTAACTCTTAGTTCCTTTAACTAAGAGATTATTATCTTATAGTATTTATAGTACCTTATATATATATTTCTTATATTCTTTAAGAGTATTTAAATAAATAAAGATATTATTAAGGTAAATAATAATAAACTTATTAAGCTATTTTTATAAGACACTATTAATTATAATCTAGAATATTATTAGTGTGTTAGTAAGGCTAAATAGTATTATAAGATACTTAAAATATCCTCTTATAGTTTAAAAGGCGGTTTTTTACTTATAACCTTTAGCTATATAAATTAGATTATAAGCTCCTTTTAAGTTAAGGGTAGTAAACTATTTAGCTTATCTAAGCTTATCTTATATCTCTATAATAAGTAATAATAAGTATTAATTCTTAATTATAATTTTATTTAATTATTAGTAATTAATATATAGTTATAGTTTTTTATTTTTCTTTAGTATTTATAGGATTAGGTATCTTACTAGGGACTCTAATAGTTATATATATCCCTTTTATAATATCTCCTCTAAATATTCCTTAAGTACTTTATCTTATTTAAAATTCTAAAGATAAATTTTATTAAATATTAGTTTAGTACTAGGCTAGAGTTTAATCTTATAGTCCTAATATAAATACTCTAATAGTCTTATTTCTAGCTCTCTACTAAATAGCTTACTATACTTTAAGTATTCCTTAAGAATCTCTACTATACTAACTTTTAGTTCTCTAGTAATTATATATATTCCTAAAGACTTATTATAGTTTAATTAAGGTACCTTCTATAGGCTACTCTTATTATTATAACTATATCCTAGTAGATCTTATTAAAGTTAGCTAGTTCTCTAATTAACTTAGGGATTACTTACTTATAACTAAGGTATCCCTAATATAATATTATATTTTAAGATCTTTATAATATTTAGGTTAACTTAGTAATTTATTCCTTATATATTAAATAGAAGTTATACTACTTCTATATTAACTACTCTTTAGTTATATTTTACTATATTACCTTCTATAGTTATAAGTTAGTAGGGCTTATCTTTTTCTTTCTAAGGTAATTATAATCTATTAATAAGATTTAGTAAGATAAAGTTTCCTTATACTCTACTATTAATTATTACTTAGATTATTTTTCCTTTTATAGTTAAGTTAACTATAAGGTATACTTAACTACTAATATTTATAGTAAATAGAGACTTATTAGATCCTTATTAAAGAGTTAGTCTTACTAGTAATAATAGCTATTATTTCCTAACCTTCTTTCTTTTTATTCTTCTTATCTTTATTATTATTAACTTTATATTAATATATTAGAGCTTTTTTAGTAATTACTTAATTTACTAGCTATATTAATTAAGTTTAGGCTAGGTAAACTACTTATAGGTATACTATTTCCTCCTTTTATATATCTTAATATTATAGTATAGATAGTATAGGCGTTTTTATCCTTAATATAGTAATCCCCTTTAGGGTTTTTAATAAGAGAAATAAAATCTTCTCTTTATTTATTAATTTTCTAATATTAGAGTTTATATTTATTAAAGATTTTATTTTTTATATTAAAACTTAAGAATATCTAGTATTCTAGTTTCTTCTAGAGGTAATATCTATAATTATTATAAGGGTAAGAAGCTTATAAGAGTATTATATAGTCTTAGTATATAACACTAAGTTCTAAAAACTTTAGATTAACTTCTTATTTCTATAGTTCTTTATTCTTAGTATTATATAATACTACTATAAGTATAATAAGATCTAAGATATCTATCCTATATATAATAATTATATTAAGTTCTCTATTCTTAAAATAAGATTATCCTTTAACTATATATTTATTAGTTAGTTCTAGTAGTATTATAGGAACTCAAATAAAAGCTTCCTTAATATTTATTTTAGTAATTCTAAGGTTTTCTTCCTTATCTAGGATAGGCTATATTCTAAAATCCTAGTCTTTATTAGATATTAGTTTATTATAATCTACAAATTAATTAGCATCTAAGAAGTATTCTTTACTATTAGCTATACTAATATTCCTAGTAGGTAATTTATCTTAGTTAGCTATATTTAGCTTTTATAATTTAGTTATAGGTTTCTAAGTCTTCTTAGGGGCGTAATACTTATTTACAAAGTGTCTAGTCTTACTATAGTTATAATAAGTCTTACCCTTTTATAACACCTAATCTGCGTTACTATAGATAAGTGCGAATAGGGTATAGGAAGGCAGAGGCTTAATAGTAAGTCACTAACTCTATAACTATAATAAAATTAGTTAAGTTAATTATAACTTAATAAATTAGTATACTTAAAAGGAATAGGCTTACTAGTATATATATTTACTATTAGTTTAATTATAACTTAATAAATATTTAGAGTTAAGTTACTAACTTAGTAAATTAATAGAGGAGGCTTTACCTAACTAAAAATAAGGAATAAAGCCTTAGAGGAGACTTAATACTAATTTAATAAAAAGTTAAAGTTAGGTTATAACCTTAATTATAAAAAAATATATATAAAAAAGATAGTATTAAGAAGATAAAAGCTTATTAAGCTTTAGTCTTAAGAGTTTATAGAATATACTTCTTCTTATCTTCTAAATTTTATAATCCTATTTCCTTACCTAACTTACCTTATACTATTATAATTTTAAAACTTCTACCCTAAGCTACCTAAGGAAATAGATTAACTACTAGAAAAATAGATTTAAAAGCTAATTAACTCTAAAGACCTAAGTTAAAGAGGATTACTAAGGAAGTAATATTAATTTACCCCTAATTTTAGACCTTACTTATAAGTAGGAAATAATACCTTAGATAAGGTAAATAAGCTTATTTAATAAGAATATAAAAGTATATCCCCTCTAATAAATAAAAAAGAATAGAATCTCTAATAAGAAATTTATTAAGTAAAATAAAAAAAAGCCCTTAAAAAAGAGCTTTAAAAACTATAAAAGAAAATAAATAATAAAAAATACTATTCCTCTAATAAAAGTAATAAAAAGTATTTATATTAATATAAACTTTATATTAAAAATATTATAAAGCTATTAAATAATTATAATTTTTAGGTTTATAATTAATAAAAATAAGACTTATAATAAACCTTTATAACTAATCCTTAGAAATTTAAAAAAGGAATAATATAGATTATTTATACCTAAGAGTATATAAATATAAATAACTATACTTATTAGGATTAGTATATTAATAGTAGTTTAATAACTAAATAGGTATTTTACTTATAAAATTAGGAGTACTTCTTAAAGTAGAGTAAAAACCTACTTAAAGACTTTATAAATCTAGAGATAAATATTATTATAGTATTTAAGTTAGTCTATTAGTACCTTAAATAATATTTAATAGAATTTTACTTATACCTTAATACTCTTAAAGGAAAACTACTAGCTTTATTTAAATCTAAAAGAGTATAATAATATCTAGCTAAACTATAACTATAATTATAGTAATATATAATTACCTAAGTAAATAAAAACCCTAAGATATAAAAAGAGGTTATCTTAGTAGTAATATATATATAAGAGACTAGGTTAAGAAAAGGTTAAAGTAATAAGTGTCTAGTAAGAGAGGAGCCTTTAAAAAAAAGAAAAGGCTTAATATATAGTTAAAATTCTACCTTATTATCTTCCTTAATAGTAAAACCTATAAAATCTTCTTATAAGAAACCCTAAATCTAAAAAAGAAGGTTCTAAAGAGATTATAAAAAGCTAGGTAAACTTATATATTATTATTATTATAATAAGAAGGGTTATATTTCTTTAGAGTACTTAAAAAAAAAGCCTAATACTAAATTACTTATAAAAAAAGGTAAGTAAATAATATAATTATTCTTTATATTATTCTAGTAAATTATTTATAAAAGGGAACTTAATTACTTATTAAGTTAATAAAAAGAGATAAAGATATTTATATCTTAAATACTATAAAAAAATATATAGACTAAGAGCCTAATCCTAAAGAGGTTATAAATACCCCTTTATTAATAAAAGAGAGTATAAGGAATATTAGTTACTATACTTCTATAGTTCTTAATATAAGAGGAGGAACTAGTCTAATTAGTTAGAAGCTAGTATAATAACTATAGCTAAAGTAGTCCTAAGAAACTAAAGGACTAGTAATCTAAACTATATTAAGATAGTAGGTATAACCTAATATCTTATATAAGGTATTAGTTACCTTTACTAATTATTAAGGAATTATAAGAATATTTATTAGCTAGTATTTAGTAAATAATCTACTAGAAGAGGCTAGTAAAAAAGGGTATCTTTTAATCTTAGGTAAGCTTATTTTAAAAAAATAAGATATCTTTATTAATATAGGAAAGAAGTATTAGTTTTTTAAAATATAAAAAACCTAAATTTAACTTAATACCCCTTAAAAGTTTATAAAAAAATTAAAGAATATTACTTTTATATATACTATTATAAAAGTACTAAAGCTACTCTTACTCCCTAATAAAGATAAGGATAAGTTAAAAACCCTTTAAGTTTATTAGATTCTAAAGGAATTATAAGAATATATAAATATATTTAATATATTTAAAATAGGAATTATCTTAAGATATAAGGAAACTAATTATATAATTAATCTTAAAGAGAGGACTATACCTTTATATAGTCCTATATACCCTCTCTCTTCTTAAGAATTAAAGACCCTTAAGGAATTTATTAATAAAGCCCTAGAAAAGGGATAGATTTATTACTTTATTAGTTTTACTAGATTACCTATCCTATTTATTCTAAAATTAGATAGAATACTTTAACTTTATATTAACTATAAAGGTCTTAATAAAATTATTAAGAAAAATAAGTACTCTTTACCTCTAATTATAAAAATCCTAGATTATATTTTAAAAGTAAAATTCTTTTTTAAGTTAAATATTAAGGATACTTACTATTATATTTAAATTAAAGAAAAAGATAAGTAAAAAACTACTTTTAATAGTTAATATAGTTATTATAAGTTTCTTATTATACTATTTAGACTAATAAATACTTTAATTATATTCTAAAACTATATATACTAAGTAATAAGAAACTTATTTAATAAAATCTATATAATATACCTTAATAATATCCTTATATTCTCTTAAACTTAAGAAGAGTATATAAAATACCTAAAGAAGATATTAGATAGATTAAGGAAAGCTAAACTATATATAAAGCTATTAAAATATATCTTCTATAAATCTAAAGTAGAATTTCTAAGTTTTATTTTTTTAGAAGAAGGGATTTAAATAAATATATTAAGGGTATAGATAATTTAAGAGTAGCTAGAACTAAAGACCTTCTAAGAAATCTAAGTATTTTTAGGCTTTTATAATTTTTATTATTAGTTTATTAAGAATTATTTATAAAAAGCCTTATTACTTATAGTCTAGTTAAAAGGACTAATAAAGGGTAAAAAATTAGGGAGAGTTAATTTTAGTATAACTAAGAGGTATACCTTTAATAAGTTAAAAATAGCTTTTTAGACTATACCCCTTCTCTTTTATTATAATCTAGAGAAAGGGGTTAAGTTAAAAATAAATACTTTAAAAGATAGTATATTTAGTATTACTTTATAAATAGATAATAAAGGCTAATACTATCTTATTATATTCTAGTTAAGGAAATTTACTAAGATAGAGTAATAATATATAGTTAGTAACTAGGAAATACTTATAATTATTAAATACTTTAAGAGATAAAAATAATACTTAAATAAAGATTAGCTAATTAAAGTTTAGTCTAATTATTATAACTTATAAAGTTTTATAAGCACTTTTAGGTTAAATAAAAGGTAAGTAAAATAGTATATATTCCTTATATTATTTTAGTTTATTATAAAGTATTAGGCTAGTAAGATAAACCCTACTAATACTCCCTTAAGATAGCCTAACTATATATTAAATAAAGGCCCTAACTTAAAGTTAGTTAATAACTTATAGAAGAAAATAGTATTTATAGCTATAATTATAACTTAAAGTAAGGGTAAGTAAAGAATAAATCTATTTATATTTAACTCTATAAACCTAAATAAAATACTAAAAATAGGTTAAGAACCTATAGGTTACCTATAAGGTAGCTCCTTACCTAATTAGGAAAAGAATTAATAGTAATTTAATAGCCTAAGAGCTTATATACTTATTATAATTATAGACGTGTAGATATATAAGATTTTAGATATAGATTTATATACTACTATTTTATATACCTAAAATAAAGACCTAAGTTACTAAAAAAAAAAGTAACTAGCTATTAGAGCTAAAGGGTACTTATAGTAAATTACTAATATAAGATTACTCTAGTTTAAAGGGAGGATTTATATCCTAAAAAACCTAGACTTAGTCTATAAACTATTATAGACTTACTATAATAATCTATTAGTAGGATATTTTAGTACTAACTAAATAATAGACCTTCTATATTAAAACTTCTTCTAGTAAAATATATAAAAAGATATAGTAGATTATATAGCTATATATATAATATATTAAGTTATTATAATAAAATAATATAAGCTATATAGTAAATTAAAGATATTACTAATCTCTTTAAGACCCTAGTTATAATTAATAATAGATTTTATTATAAGTCTATTACTAGTATATATTAAAATAGGGTAAGTAAACTTAATCTTAGTTATTATTAATAAATATATAAAGTATAGTCTCTTCTTTATAGTAAATACTAATATAATAGTTATATAGCTAGTAGAGTTATTTTATAATAAAGTTAAGTTACTATATAATATACCTAATAGTATTATCTTAGATTAAGGATCTTTATTTATAAGTAAATTTTAATTAAAGTTATATAATATTTTAAATATTTAATATTAACTATTTACTATATTCTATCCCTAAATAAATAAATAGATAAAAAGAATAAACTAAATACTAGAATATTACTTATACTACTTTATAATAAAAGTATAATATAACTAGTTATACCTATTAATAATAGCTTAATATATATATAATAATATATAAAGTAATATAATAAGTAATTCTCTATTATACTTATTATTTAGATATTATCTTAAACTTAGGATTTAAATTAAGGTTAACTTTATAAGAGAAGGGCTATTAAAGCTAAGAACTTAAATAGAAAAATTACTAGAGTCTAGAAAGAAAATAGAAGAATACTAATAATAAGTAATATAGTAATAAGTATAAAATTATAATTAATAGTATTAGTTATTTAAATTATCTTAAGGAGATTTAGTTATATTATTTATAAAGAACTTTAGGTTTAAAGTAATATAGAATAAATTAGTATTATAATATATTAGGCTACTATAGGTACTAGAGAAAATTAGTATATAGGCGTATTAACTAGCCTTACTAGAGTAATATTCTTAAATCTATAATATATTCTATATTAGTTTATTAGAGCCTTAAAAAGGGGAACCTTATAAACTACTATTAATACTAGAGCTTAATAACCTAGAAGAAGAATAAGAAGTTAAGAATATTATAGTATATAAAACTATAAATTAATTAATACTTTTCCTAGTAAAATAAAAAGAATAACTAATAAAATATAATAAATAATTAGTAAAAGAAAACCTAGTAAATATATAAGATTACTTATAAGATTATTAATTATAAATTAATAAAAACCTATATAAGAGAGGGAGACTAAAAAAAACTAAATAATATTATCTAAATCTACTAAATTATATTAAACTTATAAAAAATAGAAAAGAAAAATAAAAGAAATTAATATAAAATAATATATACTTATTATACTATTAGATTATAAATATAAATTATAATCTTCTCTAATTTATTAGTATTAGTAAAAAAAGCTACTAATAATAATACTAAATATCTTTATTATTAATTATATTTAACTAGCTCCTAGCTAAGGTATAAGGAATCTTAGATAGTTAGTTAAAGTTAAGGGACCTAACCCTCTACCTAGATAAGAGTTTACTTATAGGTATTAAGTATTAAATAGTACTATACTTAAGCACTTTACCTAAGTTAGATAGTAACTTAATAAGGAATTAGGGATCTTACTTTAGTATTCTTTATAGTACCTATAAGGTTATATATATAATAATAATAATTATAATAAGAGTTAAAACTCTATATAAGACTTAGAGTTATCTTAATTAGTTCTTAATATTAAGTATTATTAAGAAGAAAATCTATTATTATAAAGATATATATATTATATATATATATTTATAATAGTATAGTTAAGCTAGTTATAATTAGCTATTATCTTATAATATATTTATAAGAAAATTAGTTTAGAATAAGGAACTTATTAATAGGGAAAAGAAAATATATAAGTAAATAGTTTTTTTAATTAAGATAATAATAGGTATACTACTAGATAGTATTAGTCTAGTTAAAAGAATATTATATAAGAAAGAAAAACTTAAAAAAATTACTTAGCTTTAAAAGCGCCTAATAACTTTTAATTAATAAGAATAAGTATTACTTATAAAAGTAATTAGTATTATTTATAAGCTTTATCTAGTTAAATATAATAATAACTAAACCTTTATCTAGACTATTAGGGGTTATTTTACCCCTTAGCCCTAGAGGGCGCTCTTCTATATTAAAGTATTCTAACTTATTACTAAGGAGGTTATCCCCTTTATTATTATTAAAATCCTTATTAGTATTAGAAAAGCTAGTAGAGGCACCTACTATACTTATAAATAAAGGGCCTATAAGAGATAACTTAATAATAATAAGATATTATATAAAGTTAACCTAAAAAAATTTAAATATAAAGTTACTAACTTAGGTAAAAGCTATTTAAATAGTTTTTATATTTATTTTATTATACTAATAAATAAGTAAGTTAATAACTTCTAAAAGCTACTCTTTACTCCTAAATAGAGGAATAAGAATAAAGGAATCTAATATAAATATATAATAAATATTTTCTAAAGTAGTTTAAATATAAGACTCTTCTTATAGCTTATTAATAATAAGTATTAGCTAGGGAGCTAGTAGAGGATATACTATTATAAGCTTAATAGTAAGCTATATATTAATAGCTTTTTACTCTACTCTAGTACTTTAAGAGGCTAATAGTAAGGTAGACTATTAAGCTTAACTAAGCTAATTAAAGGGACTAATTAATACTAATATTAAAGTAATATTAATAAGTTAGCTTAGGGTAGTCTATATAGTAAGAGTAACTTAGGGAATAGAAGAGTAATATTCTACCTTAGCCTCTTAGTTTAAAAGCTATTTAATAGTTAATAAAGAAAGGAAAAGAAAAGACTATAAGTTAATATACCTCTTAACCCTTTAAGAAATTAGGAGCCTATATATATATAGTTTTATTAGACTAGTTTAAGGTATTAACTAAAAAGCTAAAGGTCTAGATAATAATACTAGCTATAAATAAAGTAACTAGACTAAGAATTATACCTAGAGTTATAAATAAGGGTATAATAAAGTTATTTATAGGCTTATTATTAAAGGAGATTATTATAAGAGAAGAAGAAAAGTCCCTTATATAAGGATAAGTATAGGAGCTTATTTAAGAAGGAGTTAAACTAGCCTAAGAACCCTAAAAGTAATATAATATATCTTATATTAAAGGAAAACCCTAAGGAGAAGAGATTACTTTAGGCTTATTAGTAAGGTTTATAAAATAAACTTTATAAGGAGTATTAGTAGTAAATATAGTAATAAAAATAAAAGTAAATAGATAAGGTAAAGGGGTTTTTAGAAAATAAAGTAAAAAAAGTTATAGAAAAAAGAAAATATAATTTTAAGTTAAAAGAAATATAGCTTTTATATACTTACTTATTATTATTAGCTAGTTAAGTATAAAATATTATTATTTATAATAATAAAGGTAAAGTAAGTATATTATTATAAAATTTATATAATATTACTTAATTTATAAGTATATAAGGTATAATAGAATTTTTATAAGGATTTAAAGAATTTAATTTAATTCTAAAGAAATTACTAGTACTTAGTAAAATACTTATTAAAGGAGGGATAATTATAATACCTAATCTATATTACTATAGATAAATATAAATAGGGTATAAGAAGATAGAGGCCTAATAGTAAGTTACTAACTCTATAATTATAATAAAATTAGTTAAGTTAACTATAACTTAATAAATTAGTATACTTAAAAGGAATAGGCCTATTAATATATATATCTACTATTAGTTTAATTATAACTTAATAAATATTTAAAGTTAAGCTACTAACTTAGTAAATTAATAAAGGAGGCTTTACTTAGCTAAGAATAAGAAATAGAGCCTTAGAGGAGACTTAATACTAATTTAATAAAAAGTTAAAGTTAGGTTATAACCTTAGTTATAGAAGAATATATATAAAGAAGATAGTACTAGGAAGATAAAAGCTTATTAAGCTTTAGTCTTAAGAGTCTATAGAATATACTTCTTCTTACCTTCTAAATTTTATAATCCTATTTCCTTACCTAGCTTACCTTATACTATTACACCTTTTCCCTATTTATAGCGTTAAGTTCTATTAGACCTAGGTAAGTCCTATAGGCTATAGATCCGTTTTAGCGTCTTCTAGTATTTAGCTAATAGTATTATAGAGGGTTACTATAGTAGCTTATTCCCCTTCTACTATATTTAAGTTTTCTTATATAAAGATAATTATTAATCTTAATAGCTTATTTAATAAACCTATTAAAGTTATTAGGTTAGTTTTTCTTAGTAATTTTATCTTTTATATCTTCTCTAAGTCTATTATAGAAGAGTTTTATTTAGTTATTATTATCCTAATTAATAATAATAGTAATATATCTAAACTCTTATATATAGTACTAAATAGACCTAGTTTATTTAAGTACTTTAAGTTTATATATAATAGTTTAAATCTTATTAGGGTCTTTAAAGGTAGTTTTAAGTAGTTTTTTAAAGTTATTATAATTATTAAAAATTTAAATAGTCTTTACTACTAGATTATTATTATTAAGGTAGTCCTTAAAAGTTAGCTCTTATTATTCTATTACTTTACTTATAAGAAGGTTTCTAATATAGAGAATCTTTAATAGTTCTCTATTAATAGTAGTATTAACCTTTAAGTAAGCCTTAGCTTAGGTAAGGAAGGTATAGACACTTCCCTTAGTTCTATTAAATACCTTTAGCTTTAAGAACTTAGGTATAGTATATATAACTCCTCCTTCTAGGTTAGTCTAAAGTGCCTAGACTTATATAGTTAAGGCTATAATTTACTAATATATCTACTATACTATTTATATAAGGTTAGTAGTATTTTTACTTATAATAGATATTATAAAAGGTTATTTACTTAAGTTTTAAGATAACTTACTAAATAAGATTAATTAAAATATAATAATAGCTTATTTCTAATTTATAATTAGTTTATTTTTTAAATAGTAAGTTAGGTTAAATACTATAAAGTAACTAATTAAGTAAAATCTTTATAAGGTCTTATTAAAAGTAAAACTCTTAATACTAATTACTTAATATTACTTAAATTAATTAGTAAAAATCTAAATTACTTAGCTATAAGAATACCTTATCCTTAAGTACTTATCTATCTCTCTATTATAGGTCTTTAGATTACTCTAGATTACTAGTAATCCTAGTAATCCCTTATAGTAGATATTACCCTAGCTTACTACTAGCTTACTATAAGCCACAGTAATCTAGTCACGTGACCTAGGTCCTAATTAGGCGGCGTGTAGGCGCCCGCCTAGCCGCTTCCTTAGGCCAGCTCTCCTATCTGCCTTACGTATATTCTAGTTTATAATAGGGGGGATAGTTATAATACGCTACTAGCACGTATAGCTATAGGTTAATTTAGTACCCTAATTACTATAGGTTACCTAGTATACTAATCTTTTACTAGTTTTAGTATAGCTAGTATAAGGGCTAGGTATTATATAATTAATATTAATTTTTAGTATATTTAAAAGTTAATAAAAAAGATTTAAGACTTAGTTTTATAAATATTTAAAATAAAAGAATTACTTAATAAATTAAAAATTAAATATTTTAATTATAATATAATATTAAATAAATTATAATTAAGAATTAATAACTTAATAATTATTATAATTATAAAAGTAGTTTAAAAAATACTTATAATAAATACTAAGATATAAATTTTTATATATAAATAAATAATATATTTTTAGCTTTATAAAAGTAAATAATAGTTAAAGATTATAAGAATTATAATCTTAAAAAAATATAATATAAGATAACTTATACTAATATTAAATAATAAAAAAAATAAAAAAGGTATAAAAAGAAACTAAGAAGCGGGTAAGGGAATTATATTATAATAAGGCTATTTATAGATCTAATTAATTCTTAAATAACTATTTTATAAAATTAATTATCTTACTTTAAAGTTAAGGCTCTTACTAGAGGTGGCCACCTGGCTAAGGAGGCTTTTAGTAGCCACCTGGCTATCCAGCACCCAATAGCGGAGCGGTGGGTGCGTGGCACGTGTAGGTACCTAAAACTAGTGGGCAACGCTCCACCCGCTACGAAGTCGGCGGTTCCGTAGTGCTTCCAGGGCAGGCAACTCAGCACCCGTTGCAAACACCATCACTTGCCGCCTTCAACGTAGGGGCAAGCAGCAGTGTATCGATTTGAACTTCTCTCTTTTGTACGCATCAATGGGTATGCAGTCAGAAAACCAACCCAGGCATTCTGCCGTCATCTGGAATCGAATCTTTGAGCACACAAGGCAAAAATTGTATCGACTCAATGGCCGTCACGGGCAATGGCAAGATAACACTCGAGAAGATGCCGTATTGAAGGTAGTTTTTCCTCACACTACAAATCGAAATGACTCTGCCTCGCACTAAAAGCGCAATCATTATTCGTACTTATTCTTATCTCAGAATCAGCTTGGAAAATTCGCACACGAGGACCAAATGCCCATTTGGCTGCGGCATTATCTCTCGTCTCGCGATGACAATAGCAAAGACGGTGAGCATCACCCGCCGCAGAATGCGCTACTTGTGGCAATCTGACAGGTTGGGAAAGAAGTGATGCAGATGCTTTACAAGGTTTTGAACGACAATAGTCAAACGAGCTCGGCGTACTTGGCCCATCCCTGTGTTTACCGCATCACGAAACTCCGGCGTGAAGGTAGATTCTTCCATCTGAACACCCTAGTCATAAGTTTTAACAGTCACAATCCAGGCAGCTTCTGCGGATATCGTAACATCCAAATGCTGATTTCTTATCTCATGCTCGCAACTGAAACTGGCCCGCGCAATTTTCCTGATGGTGTACCAGACATTTTTCAGCTACAAAATCTAATCGAGGCCGCTTGGGATAACGGCTACAACACAAGAGGCCGTCATGAAACAGGCGGCATCAAAGGGACGAGAAAATTCATTGGCACACAAGAGGTGCGTAGAAGCGGTTCAATTGCATCGTACCGCACTAGCTAAGGTTGACCAGGCACAAGCACTCTTCCTCAATTTGAATATCAAGTGAGAATCCAGAGGTTGGAGAGTGATCAGACCAAAGACGCCTGACAGGCATCAAGGTGTAGCGCCCGAAGATTTCGCGATACAGCCGAGTTCTCGGCCGTAGACCAAGTTGTTGACGATATTGACGCGTATTTTCAACGTTCCTGCCGGGGTATAGAAGACGATAGCAGCAAGGTCAGGAGCACCATGCTAGCTCCAATCTATTTTCAGCGCCCAGGTAGGTTGCGTATTGGAAAGCTAAGAACCCATGCTCAACTCAATAGGTCATTCGTTGACTGTAGTTGGCCTCGAAAAGACTGTGCACAACGAGCGACAATTACTGGTCTTCAACCCTGGGCATAGCTACAAGGACGCTTCGCACCCTTCCCGGCCCCTTTCAGAAAGAAAGAAGCAGGTGACTCTTGAGCCCTACCGACTAGGACTGGAAAGTTTACGTAAATATAGCGAATTTGAATTGCTCTAGTATGTGCTGGCAGTCTATCGCGAGCTTTATCAACTAACACCTTTTCAACATAGCCTCACCTCAAACGCGGCGGATTGATTCGATGCTTCAGCCAACTTCTTTTCACTTTGTAGCTGCTTGCTCCTTGAAGTACATCTGCAGCTTCCCGAGCGCCCTGGCTCGATGAGAGATAAGATTCTTCTTTTCAGGCTCCATTTCGGCGAATCTGCGCCCGCCTGTGTTAGCGCTCACCCAAGGAGGCTGTATCAATGGCGCAAAAGAACTGATCAGGACATGTATGCTTACTCACGTCTCATTATCATGCTCGAAAATAGGGTCCCAGCCTTAAGGCAAACACTTGTCAGTGAACCGAATGAAGAAGACAAGCTATTTACGTACCGAATCGCGTCGGGCCGCGTGCAGGCACGATTTTGCCCTATACTCGATGGAGGGGTTACTACATGCCGCTCAGGAAGCATCAAGCAGCCACTAACCTGGCAACGTCCCTGGAACAAAATTGGAGTTTTGCCTCTGCCTTCCGAGTAGCCAAAGGTGCAGACAGCGTCTGCAGATTTGTCTGGGTAGGCAGCTAGAAGGTTGTTAAGACCATCGAGACCGATTGTTGTTAAGAACCACTTGCTGGAAGTGGCTTGTCAATCAATGTAGCTGGTTTCGAAAAGATGGAATGATAAGAATAAGAGGGCTTGCTTACATGTAAACGCCGGGCAGACCACCTATTGCGTGAAAGCACAATGCAGTGTCTTCCACCAGCACGGGTCCATCCATCTGCACCATTGGTTTGTCAAAACAGAAGCTTTAACCTCTTTCTAGTGGATCAAACTACTCACGATGTCTGCTGCCTTCTGGCATTTGGATAGGGTTACTTCCTCCACTGAGCCTTGCACTTCTTCCAAGTCGATAGAATGACTTCGAACTTCAATGTCGGGCTCAAGGATAGCCTTCACCTCCCGTAGTTTGTTGGGATTCCCCGTGATGAAGTGCACATACGGAGCCATTGTAGATCTGTCCTTCGTGTGCTGCCGTGAGACCAGTTGACAGGTTAGGCTCACCAATCACTTCAAGTCGATCTCCGAAGTGGGGCCTTTCACCCATGAAGTGATAACCAAGAAAAACGAAAAGTCGAAGGTAAACATATATATATAATGGTGCCAGACATAGGTGTTGGCCGTAGATAAACTACGATATTCGGCTACATCGTCGACCATAGAATGAATGCCTCTGATATCTGCATCTTAACATATAGATAAAGCTATAGTTTCGAGCGCTGTCTCCGCCTCGATGGGTTTTGCAAACGTCGAGCAATGAAAGGAGAAAAAAAAAACGCGCCACTCTCATGAGTCTACTTGGTAAACTGTAGGTTTGTTGGGAGTAAAAAAAAACCTTGCTATTAAGCAACTGGCACCATGTGTGGCGAACTGATAGAACGCTCAACGTGTTGTCGAAGACTTTTTCTTACAAGTAGAAGTATTTACGCGACGGGCCAGCTGACCAGCCGATGCCAATAAAAAAAGGAAGCGTTTAGATGAATAATGTTTAGCGAGAACCACTTAGTGACACCAAACCGCTCACGAACTAGAACGATTTGCGCTATGAAAAGAATAGAGGATAAAAAAGGGAGAAATCTGCCCCATTCGAAGTTTACAGCAACCAGTCAATTCACACAAGTTTTTGCTACAGCCATATTCAATATTTCACGCTATGTATACTTGTTTTACGAGTATGAATGGTCGCCAATCTACACACACATAATTGAAAAGGAAAATAAATGTAGCATTTCTCCGTGGGCGGGGCTTATCGCGTCCGATCATTGACCTCACATCACGCTTCTTCACCATAACACCCTCATCCAAAAGCTCGCTTATCAAACATACTTAGTACTCTCCGCCGTGTATCATGACCAGCATGGCGAGCAAAGCGATGCAGCATGCAACGACGAAGGATGTCGTCGAAACTTATGAGAGGAAGGCGCAAAGCCTCAAAGCTACACTATCTGTCGAAGTTCGATTCGAGAATGTCCATGTCCTCCCGCAGACACCACAGTTGATCGCTCTCTTGTCGTGAGTAGATGCCGGCCACTACTTGCGCATCGGGTTGTCATCTGATTCTTTGAACTTAGTATTATCCGAAACAAGGAAACAGATCGCGCAGACTTCATCTTCTACTCGAATCGCATTATACGATTGCTGGTCGAGGAAGGCTTGAACCACTTGCCAGTGGTAGAACACGACATCACTACGCCCGTCGGACGTATTTATAACGGCCTCATGTTTCAGGGGAAGATATGTGGTGTTTCCATCATGAGAGCTGGCGAGGCGATGGAGCAAGGCTTGAGAGACTGCTGCCGATCCGTTCGCATCGGTAAGATTTTGATTCAGCGTGACGAAGACACGGCGCAGCCCAAATTGTTTTATGACAAGTTGCCCGAGGATATCGCTGATCGTTGGGTCATGCTTCTTGATCCCATGTTTGCCACAGGTAAAAGAAATGCAATGATAGAGCGAGGAGCAAGCGCGGTGTACAGCTAACTGTTTGCGGCAAGGTGGTTCGGCCATTATGGCCGTTCAAGTTTTGAAAGCGAAGGGCGTACCCGAGGACCGAATTCTTTTCCTCAACTTGATTGCTAGCCCGGAGGGCATCAACAACTTCGTAAACAAATTTCCTCGACTAAAGGTGGTGACGGCATTCATTGATGAGGTATGTGTTTCCAGGTGCCGCCAGGCGCTCCGAACCAATACTGACCCAGTATATGCAGGGCTTGGACGAGAAAAAGTAAGCGCGGAAAAACCTTCGCCCTGAACAGATTTTAAAACCAGTGCTGACATTCGCTTCCTAGTTACATCGTTCCTGGCCTAGGTGACTTCGGCGATCGCTTCTATACCATGTAGGTATCTCTGACCGACCTGCGAATCACCCAAGCATCACGCTCTGTTCTTGGGCTCCGGCTATAGGAGCAGGGTTTGGCGTCGCTTATACGATGTCTCAGTCGTCCTCGTCATCCGCCACGATACTGTCGCCGCCGTATCGGTGAGACTCGTCACGGTCGCTCGTTGCTTCATCTGGGTCTTGATTGCGCCTCGCAGGCGGCGCTCGCGCCGTGCCCGTGTAGCTGGCGTGTGCGCCGTCTTCTTTCGCGACAGCCTCTTCACTACTGTTTAACTTGCGTCAGGAGCTGAGGAGTCGGGAAGTGTCTTACCTGCGGCGTCTACCCATTCTCCATACACATCCACAGCAGCCGAGAGGTCTATCAAGGCATAGTTAGTCATCAGCTAGTAGTCGTAGCATATTGTAATGGGTGACAATGTACAGTTGACAGCGCACTGAAATTTCTGACCACAAATGCGACAATCCAATTGGCCAACACCGGCCTTTCGATCAAGTTTTACTGTGACTGACTTCTCGTGGTTGCAGAACAAGCATGTAAATGTAGTTGGGAGAGGATCAGCCTGTCAGCGGTTAGAACGAGGTACTTTGTACGTGCTTGGTGGACAATACACGCCTTCTTTGGGCCCATAGGCTTCCGAGATGACTTGCGCTTGCCCATTTTGACTGTTGCGCCAGTATTCTTTGATACAGGCGTTCTTTGCGCCCAGGAAGTTCTGGAGCACCAACACAGTGCGGATGGCCTTCGCGTGCCAAGCAACTGTACAATGTGCGTTAGTTAGTTGCATATCTTATCAGAACCCGTATATTGCATATGTAGTGTGCGGTACGTCCCCCCACTGTTACTGCCAATAAGTGAGCGTGGTACTTCGCTGTGATGTGGCTGGTACCTGAGCTCCCTTGACGCTTTGGTACCACGCGGGGAGCGGTATCGATCTCCACCGCTAGCATAGGTGCTGAAGCTCCGATCGGCTGCACTTGTGGATGATGAGCGGGCGAACGGAACGGTACAGCAACTGGTGAGGCAGCTTGGAAAGTACAGGCGCTATCCGAAGTGACAAGAATCGTCGGGCTCATCAAAATATTGGCTACGCCTCGGAATCTGTGCAGATCCGCTGTATCGTTGTCGGGTCTGGCATTGACCTCCTCGAATCGGCGGTTGTTTGATTGGCCGATCTGTCAAGTGTTGATTAGCGTGACAGAGGTCACCTGCTCTGGCGCATTCAACTAGACCAACCTTTTAAGGCGCCTGATATCAACTACCTTGCAGAGAAGGTACATCCCCTCCCTTCCCCTCCTCTTGATCCTACAACATTCTCAATCGAAGCTCGTCCCCCTAATTGCACGACGTGAACCCTATCATTTATCTCACTCGCAGCATTGTGACCCCAGTAAAGCTCTCAGTCTATCACGAAGCTACAATGACGCCATCTAGTGACGACCAGAATATTGTTAACTCGCTCAGTGAGATTCGACACGCACAGTCCCAGCTATCTGCTGCTGTTGATACGCTCACGGCGGCCATTGACATGCAGCAACCGCCTGGCTCGACTTCAATACCAGCAGTACTCCATCGTGACCCTAGCCTCGGCCAGAATCACCCAGGCGAGACAGGATTGGAGCCGCAGAACTCTTCGTTGCTGGCCCAAAAGTCGGGCTTCACATCCCGCATCGTGCTCACGTATGCTTGCCTTGTTCACTGGCTGACTCTTTCGCGACGGAAAGCTGATTAGGCCAGTACTTACCCCAAGCAAATTGGCATTAATCCCATTCCTCTTCAGTGGGGAAACGCAGATCCTGAGACGCGAGGGCCAGTTGTTGTTTCTCGACTTCCGAGTACTATACGCCGAAGGAACGGTTCGTATCCTGCGATCCACTCGAGGATTGGAGGGCTCAGAAACTGATCATCTATTGAGCTTGACAGCTATTGGAGGCAGGTGCCCCGTCTCTATAGAGGGTGTCACATTCCGTAACTAACCGGCCATAGCACAGTGAGTCGTGTGCTCCCTGCTACCGTGATCATAGTACTGACAGAAATCGCAGCGGCGGCTCGTACTCGGTATACTACGCACTAGCGGTCGCCAGCAGGGAGCTCAATACAGACCACAGGTACAGCTTAGTCGTGACATCTGTATAATTTTTCTGACATGACAAACAGACCTGATTTCACCAATACCGAACCTGCCGCCAATATCGGACCATTTGCTCAATGGGGCGACAAGAAGAAGATTGTAGCCATGGATCCCTGGGGCCATCTAACACCGTGGCAATTTAAGGACATTATGGAGAAGGAAAACAGTATGCTTCAATTCCCGGTAACACAGAACATTATTATATTCACATTTACACAGTTGACTTACGGCCTACCATTGCCATCACGAAAGCGCATATGAAGGTATTTCATGACATAGGAGGATGTAGCCGCTGTCACTGACCTTCATGCAACTAGCTTCCGGAGTTGGAAGAAAGCGTGCGATTGGGCAGACTGTACGTCGGAGCAGAACGCTGATCATAGAGAATGTTCTAATCGAAAGTAGTGTCCCCGATGGGAAAGTCTGCTTGAACAAGCAGGGAGAATTGGCTGTCACGAAATTTGCAGTAGAACCGGTACGTGCCGCGACCGTCAGCTTTGACCGTGGGCTTAACTTTCTCCAGGTTTGGTATCTCCCTGGTGTTGCAGAACGATTCGGAATAGGTGAGCGCACCCACTACATCATGTAGCTGCCTGGCTCTGACCAAGTACCTGTCAGATGAAGCAACCCTACGCCGTTCGCTGTTCGAACACACCGGCGGTAGCTATCCGGAGGCAAGTACGCAGGCTCCCATGACGCATCACAGCAAACTCACAGAATTCAGTTGATCACCCGCGGCGATATCAAGGTGTTTCTGCCGCCAATAGGTTCGTGGCTTCCCACAGATGGCGGCTGAAAATGATCACACACTTACGCAGATAAAGGGGGCCTTACCGTTTACTGTTTCGGCGATCCAAGCAAAATGTCAGATGACTCTGTCCGTCTGTCGCTACGAATTCACGACGAAGTATGTATCACTGGCAGTGTGAGCTTTGGCCAGACGCTAACTGGTGATTTGCGTGCAGTGTAATGGAAGTGACGTCTTCGGATCAGACATCTGTACCTGCCGGCCATATCTTATTTTTGGCATAGAAGAGGCCGTGAAGGAAGCCCAGAATGGGGGCAGTGGCGTCGTTATCTATTTCAGAAAAGAAGGAAGAGCACTTGGCGAAGTGACGAAAGTACGTACATGCATGCCTTTCAGTGGGGGTGAAGCTTTGCTAATTTCTCTGTAGTATTGTAAGGCAAAGAGACAACGGTGTAGGCCACTCAAAGTTTGTCGCTTTGCTAACTCGTGCAGTGGTCTATAATGCCCGCAAGCGCGGAGCTGATCGAGCCTCGGACTATTTCACACGAACAGAGAACATTGCTGGAGTAAAGGACATGAGATTTCAGGCTCTTATGCCAGACATTCTCCACTGGCTAGGCGTCAAGAAAATCGACCGCATGCTTAGCATGAGCAAGTGAGTAAAAGCCCAGTTGTTTAGACAAAGATGGGTACTGAGCAGTTGCAGCATGAAGCATGATGCCATCGTTGACCAAGGGTATGCCGACCCACAAAGGCCGAGCTGGGACTGATACTGACTGACCCATCAGAATTCCCATCCACGAGAGAGTCGAGCTACCCGAAGAGCTGATCCCTGCAGATTCGCGTGTAGAGATCGATGCCAAAATTACAGCGGGTTGGTGTCAATGTTGAGACATGAAAGAGATGACCCTGACAAATCGCAGGATATTTTACTGCCGGAAAACGCTTGACGTCGGAGGAGCTCCAGTCTGTTCAAGGCAGGATGTGGGAAGAGTAGGTCTTAGCTGCTTTCGGTTATGATATGACTTGCCGCTGATTATAATGCAGCATCGATCACTGATTGGCCTCGGCGAAATCGAACCCGCGTAGCCATTACTTAGCAGCAAACGCCAGATGACACCTTTCCCTGTCAAAACGTCAGATTTATGCCGCCTCATGTGCTCGTGGAGACGAACATGGACCTACGGCACTCCAGCACTCCATTTCTTCAAGTTAGTCATTGCTACATTTACCTACAAGTGAATAAATCGAAATGAGACCCTGCAAAAGCTCTGTGATCTGTGCTGTGGCGTCATACTTGGGAATAACAAGCGCAAGAGCCACCCAAGCCCCGCTCGCTCTCTGGCACGAAACGATGGAAATGGTAGGGACATAAATAGAAGGTGTAGTTGTAGTTAGAACAACGTCAGAAAGCATAGGCGATCTTGATGTACGCATACAGCCTTTATGATATTTGCAAAGTAAAGCGACATTATAATGCAGATGCGCTTGTAAGTAAGGATACAACATCACGCATCAGTACAAGACAATGATGCGGCTGGGGTCTGGTGCAGTCACGTGACTCACACAATGTCATTTTCAAGAATTTTCCATGCCAAACCTAGTGGGCCCGGATTAATAGGCTGCCGCCTTCGTTATTGTGGACTCGCTTAGGCCTAGATTGGTGCACACAAGAAATTGAAATTATTCTCCCACTCCATCTCAACGTCTGCATCTTTGACTTCTCCAATTGTTCAATACATTTGGCAGCAATCATGGCTGTTGGAAAGTATGGGTTCTCGAAATCAAACTCTGTTGCCCAAAGATGCTAACTTGTCGGCAGGAACAAGAGACTCTCGAAGGGCAAGAAGGGCCTCAAGAAGAAGACCGTTGACCCTTTCTCTCGCAAGGATTGGTACTCCATTAAGGTAACATACATCGTCGACCAGGATTGTTGCGCAGCGGAAGCTAACGATTTGGATGTAGGCCCCCAATCCTTTCAACGTTCGAGAGTGAGTTGACTAGCGACACGACAATCGACCAGCCATGCATCCGAAACTAACAGCGTTTGGCAGTGTCGGTAAGACCCTCGTCAACCGTACCACCGGTCTGAAGAACGCCAACGACGCGCTGAAGGGACGTATTGTCGAGCTTTCTCTCGCCGATCTCCAAAAGGATGAAGACCACTCGTTCCGCAAGATTCGCCTTCGCATCGACGAGGTCCAGGGCAAGAGCTGCCTGACCAACTTCCACGGTCTCGACTTCACATCCGACAAGCTGCGCTCTCTCGTCCGCAAGTGGCAGTCCCTTATTGAGGCTAATATCACTGTCAAGACCACCGATGATTACCTCATTCGCCTCTTCGCCATCGGCTTCACCAAACGCCGCCAGAATCAGATCAAGAAGACGACCTACGCCGCTTCTTCCCAAATCCGCGCCATTCGTCGCAAGATGACGGATATCATCCAGCGCGAGGCTTCCACCTGCACCCTCACCCAGCTCACCTCTAAGCTCATCCCTGAAGTCATTGGCCGCGAGATCGAGAAGGCTACACAGGGCATTTACCCCCTGCAGAACGTATGTCGCCCCATGGCAGGCGATCTGAACGCAAGGCTAACGGACTTTTAGGTACACATCCGCAAGGTCAAGCTTCTGAAGGCTCCCAAGTTTGACTTGGGTGCTCTGATGGCTCTCCACGGCGAGTCGGGGACGGATGATCAGGGCCAGAAGGTTGAGCGGGAGTTCAAGGAGCGTGTCCTGGAGGAGGTTTAAATGTGAAAAGAAAAATGATCTGGGAAAAATACTAGGCTATCTCGAGGTTGAGACCTCATTCTGGCTGTTTCGGTCGTGGTAAATGGCGTATTGTCTCTACGGCGGCTAGGGTTTAGATAATGTCGCTAATGATACGGCACAAAGCTTTCTGTTTATTCAAGTACGATGCGAATTGGCTGGTGATCTACCCTTTGTCGCATTCACAAGCGTTGGTGACATTTCTTACTGACGATGATGCTATTCTGGCACCTTGAGACTCGACTTTGTTTCTTAGAAGCCCGGGCCCGGAAAATTTCTTTGCGGCATCTTCACTGTCATCATTTGCTGGCTTGCCAATGGAACCGTTGTCCACGTAGAGGCTGCGTGGCTCAGTCCCGGTTCTGCAGAAACTCCACTACAGCTAGGACAATATCAGTAGGCATGCATCGTCGCTTGTCACGCTTAATCGGGGCATGTACCTGCTCTGAACTCCTCCGGCTTTTCTGAGATGACCCAGTGGCCAGCGTCGATGTCAATTAAACAAAACTTGGGAAAGAATTGCCCCACGGCTGGAAGTACCTCATCGGGCACGTATTTACTCTTGGTGCCGCGCACGAACAGAGCCCGCTTTTCGAAACGAAGTTGGCTGGGGTCCTTGAAAGGAAAGTCACCCAGGTGACCCAGAGCAGCACCCAGTGTATCTAAAGGAATTCTGAACGTCTGAATGTTCTCACCAGGTTCACGGTGGAGATTCCCCAACAGGAATTGTCGAATTGGAAGAGACTGCGGGCCACCAAATTAGCGTCAAACACCAGACATGAAGACCAACACGCGAGAAGCGAACATTTTCAACTTCCTGTAGTATTTTGTCTGCTTCCGCTAATTTTGTGACGTGAGACTGGTCAACTTTCTTCATACCACGGATGTAGGAGGAGAAATCCGAGCCCAAGAGCGAATCCACCGGAGCATTGTCGACGGCAACAATATCTGCTACATCATCTGGTGACCGTAAAGCCAATGTCATAGCAGTCTTAGCTCCCCTAATGAAGCACAGATAGGCTTTGGTAAGCGAACTGACACAACGAAGATTGAGCCTTCAGTCGGGCTGGCACTTACATTGAATGGCCTATCAGTGTAGTTTTCTGAAGACCGTGGTCAGCAATGAAGTTGGAGACATCCTCTGCCATGGCCAAGTAGTCATGATGCTTGTCATGAGGGGAATGACCATGATTCCTCAGGTCCTGAAGGCGTTAGCACCTCCTTGTTGTATGACTTGTGATATCGCATACCACGGCATAAACGTATCTCCCTAGATCCCGAGCCAATGCCCTGAAAATTCTTAGTATTCATTTGAGCCTAGTTGCAGCACAAAACCTCTCTCACTTGCTCATCGCTCGATTGTTCTTCTTTGAGCCAAACAAGCCATGCAGAAACAGAATCGGTGCGTTCTCAGGTGTTGCTTGTGGCTTTGGAGGTTCGTGAATGTCGTAAGCCAGCCTCAGGCGAGCTGCAGTTCGAATGGAGCGCTGTGCATTCCCCAGTCCGACGCGATAGGACGGAACAGCTGAGCTTCTTTGACCAGGAATCAATCGCATCATATGACCTTACGCGGCTGCAATTGGCCTGATTATGATATAGCAGTCGACGCTGGACACAGTGAACGTCGCAACTCAACTCGCGCCAAAGATCTGCTTCCGGGGGGGGGGGGGGGGGGGGGCGGTGACAAGGGCACAAAAGCCTTTGATT